>JBBBVT010000023.1:17433962-17453888 GCA_037177035.1 Craterocephalus eyresii | reverse complement strand
TGTGAACATTGACCTGAACAAAAAAAATCTGCAAATAAAAAACTTAAACGTGAACTCTTTTACATTATGTAAGGTCCTGAACCCCACACTGCCCCTGATGGAGTAAAATGGCATGACAATTGCCTAAAGTATTTTTAAGATGCCTGCCATTCTCTGAATGGTTTACTGGCTCAGAATGAGTGATGATTGATGACATCTCTGACTGCAGAAAAAAGGTAAATCTAATCTAGATTTTTGAACACAAGAGTTCTAATCAGAGCTCTGGTAGAGCTCTGGAAACAGTGTCAGACTCAGTGTTTTTTTCATTGCATCTATTGGTAAAAGGGTGCACACTGATTGGCTACTTAACATGTTGAATGCAAGCCGAGAGAAGTGGCAATGACCAACAGAAAGTGGCAAAGGGCTTCTATAACACAATCACTTCTTATCCTCATTTCCCATAAAGAAGCAACTCATTTGTCAGTGACGTGGCCATATAATCTTAAGAAATCAAGGTCATGTCAATCTAAATACAAGAAGCCAATTCAATATGAAATTACAGTAGAGCACAGATCATGGAACTTAAACTGTGGTCCTCTGGGGTCCACTCTCCTGCAGGTTTTAGATGTACCCCTGCTCCAACACACCTAATTCAAATCAAATGGACCCAACAGTTTATCACGTTCTACATTTTGACCCATTGATTTAAGTCAGGAATGTTGAAGCAGGAAAACATCCAAAACATGCAGGACGGTGAACCCCCCAGGATAACAGTTTGAGATCTCCACATAAAATGTCTTCTAGTTCTCTTACTTTATATAATGCATACCACCCCCTTTTGGACTTAACTGACAGGTGGAAGTTATCTTCATGTTCAAATACTAATGGTTCTTATCAGAACCATTACCTTTTTTTTTTTGAATAAAACAAAAATAAAACTTGGTTTAGAACACGTTTCAGGAACTTGCGCTATGGCATACTTTTGAGAAACGGTGGCTATGTCTATCTTGTACATGCAGTTCATGATTTATAAACAGCAGCATCTGTTTCTTTGGTTCCAGCGGTTGCACTAAAATGCATAACTGATCCTGCTCACAGTGCAGTCATTACAGCTTAGCCCCTTGACATTAGAGAGCTCTGTATTTTCTACGTCTTACATCTCATAAAACCAATACTTGCGCTTTCAACATAAGTTGAGGTTACCTAAAGAATTCTCTGTACTTCTTTGACAAAGTCATTTATTTTAAGGTTCTCACTATATCATTATGGGGTTTTCTTTTAGCAAACAGTGTACATTTATTAGCTACTTACTCATTCAAGTGCTGCCATGGAAAATGCACAACTGGCCTTAAGCTTGTTTTGTTCTGGTGCCGTTTTGTCCGATGCGGGAGCTAACACACTGACAACCCTTTGAGGGCTCATTTTAAACACCAACGCTGACCTCAAAGTTATGGCTTTGGGATGTGGGTCCAAGCTAACACCCGTTATGCTAACTATACCTCTCATGGAAATGTGGCAAAGGGTGTGGGAGACTGAAATATTTGATTTGTTCTGCCATGCTGATACCTCTGCAGTCACATGGTTTGCTAAATTATAGTCTTGTGCTTCTTTTTCGCTTCATTATCCCACACAAACACTTGTCTTACTTTTGCTCTCGGACGCTTATGATTGGTGTAAGAGTTTAGAGGAAAAGGAAGAAAGTCCACCATGGATTCAGGGGAAAAAAAGCTCTGCGGTTATTGCGTTCTTTTCAACACCTACAGAGGACATCTTTTATAACTTGTCTTGTTTACTTTGAGGTTGCTTAAACGTCTTAAACAACTCAATCAGTGTGAAATTTTGAAAGCCAGTGTGTACTTTAATACATTTTTGGTCATGTCTCTGTCTAACCAGTCTTTGCTAATAACATGACTAACCAGCCAAGCTGCTCCAAGATGGCATAAATGCCCCTAAAAGTAGGCGGCTGTCCATCGGGCTGGCTCCAGCACACACACCCTTGGACACACAAGCACACACACAAGCACGTGGGGACTCTCTACATGTAACATGGTCCTGTTGCAGGGGTACACTCTGCTCCTGTGGCAACTTCATAAATAGACTTGTTTTCTTCATGCTGGAAAATGTACGATTGAGCCAAGAAACACTTGCAACCCTCAGTCCGAACAACCACACCCACCCACTCATCCGCCCTCAAAATAAGATGTTTATGACGGAAGATAGAGGCAGGTCTGTGGAATTACACTCCTACTGTAGATAGAGGGTTTGTTTTAGAAGGGTTTGGAAAGGATGCTAATAGAAACTCTTAAACTCTTTGTAGTAACTGACAGAGGGCCACAGGTTTTGAATCATACTTGGTGATTAATTAAATATTTCTTAAGGTGGACCCAACGTTACGTCACGAGGAACCATTAAGGTTCTTCCTGTCCACTCTGTTCCCTGTCAGAGTGGACAGAACACTGTGCTCCGCTCCAGGACTGTCAGGAAAACAGTTTCCATCAGCGGTCTCACGTCAAAATGCTTTTTATGTGAGCGCATGCTGTGGACTGGTCATAGTTATTGCAAGGATATTGGTGCTGAGTGAGGCACTGTTAAACTAGAGTTGTGTGTGTAAATGGCTGTTGACCGCAGTTGAAGCATCCTACAATAAATAAGCACTCTTACCTTAATTTTAAATAATTGGGATGTAAATTATTGTCATTTTATGAAGAATAAAGGTGTTGTGTAGCAGAGTTAGACATTTGTATAAATAATAGGCTTTTATTCGTCCAGCTCCACAAATCAACAGAGTTCTTGTTTTTTTTTCATGCGTCTATGTTTCAAAGAAATTTCTAAATATGGATTTTACGTAACATTGAGTTTAACATTTCAAAGGTGAGTTGCACCATAACTTGTTTGATTATAGAGAATTGTTTAGTGTCTTCACAAAGGATCTCAGCATCAACTACAGTCAAAGATAAAGACAAATGAAAAAGAAAATTCATCCTGTTTCAATTTTAAGAGTTTGTAGAATGTAATGGAAAACATTATATTTGGTAAATACAGTTTTCAGGTTTGCAAAGTTTTATCTGAACAACTTGAAAAACTTCTGGAATTAATGTTCTTTGTGCACATGAGTTGGATGTAATGACAACACCATCTTTCAGCAGAAACAAAACAGGTCAACACAAGTGCCTCACAGTAACATTCCCACATGGCGGAGGGATGATGACGTGATCTTCATTTTCATCTATAAGACTTGCACACCATGAACTCCTCACTATACCCAAATATTCTGATATCAAATGTTAGGTTATCTGCCTGACAGTGGCAGATACACAGGCTTATGCAACTGGACAAAAAAAGTCCTGATCTCAACCTAAATGAAATCTCTGCAAAGCTAATGCGCAAACATCATAGTTATTGTTGAAATGGGTACAGTGTGACATATAGATGCACATGAACCAGATGATATGTTTATGTCCTAATATATAGAACCTTAGAAATGATTCTCCTTTATATTCACTATACATTTGGTTGGTGGGGAAAGAAACGTGTACTGCAACAACTGTTATTATAATGATTTAGGACTATTAACACTGGAATTTCCTACTCTGTTTTTTTATAATGTGTTTTGACCTTAGGAGTTAATAAAAAGTTAGCAGAACAAAATCATTCATTCCATTATTTGGCAACATTGAGTTAATTAAGTGCCTCTTCGGATTAATGAAATGCTGTTAAGGTGTCAGCATTTTGGGTGCACTGACTTTTAAAAACACACAACCACTCAATTTATTCAGTTTACTATATTAAGTTTAAACACCAAATTTTGTAAGACGTTTTATTTTAAGGTTTTGCTCAATCGTCTTGTAACATTCCCTAGTCTCATAAGTAAAAGCAGAGCCCAGAAAGCATGGACAGGAAAAGAACTGAGCATACATGTGCTGTAAGAAGGAAGGGAAACTAGAGATAAAGGCAGCAAGAACTGGCCAAAGTAGATGAGCTTTGACTACGTTATCTTTTAGCTTCTTACATCTGACTATTAATGTTGTTGTTGACTATTCTATCCCTCATTATACCGGCATCTCTCTATTTCATACAGTACAACATTTAATGATCTCTCTCTCCCTGTCAGTGGTGTTGGCTTACTTAGCTCTCAAATGTAATAAAGTTATATCAGTCCATACTCAAACTGAACTCAGAAGCTGCTGGGGTCAAAGAGGTAAAATGAGATGTCTTTGTAGTACCAAGTGGTTTAAAACGTTTCAACTAATCCACATGTATGACGCATGAACACATGCAGCCATGAATATCCGTCATTTTGCCACATGCTTGCTGAGCTAGGTAGGCCTCCAGAGCATTGTTTGTCAAAAACCATTTTGGTCCCCTTTCAAGACTTGGAAAAATAGCAATGAGCGATGTATGAAATCAACCTTCCAAAAGACTGGACAACTGTACCAAAATATGTGGACACACACATAGCTGCATACTTTGACACAATTTATTTGAGCTAAGCATGCACTTGATGGCAATTTAGCTTTCGCTTCAGCTTCTCTGCTTCGGTTCCTTTGTCATTCATTGAGGCAGGGCAGCAAAGCATGACAGGACTTAGGAGAAGGCATACATACAAATAGGAGGAGAGGGGCCATGACAAAATGACCAACAGATGTTACGGGTCTTCATCCAACTCCATGTTTGATGGTTTCATAACTTAGCACACTTTGAATGGGGAAGTTTGGGGTGGTTTGTTTTAATTAAATTGGATTGTTTAGTATGTTATGTCACTTTAATTCAAGCAATGACCAAAAATTACATTGAGTAAACAGAGTGCAGAACTGGTCACTGCAACAAAATAAACTGAAATAGTTTATTTTGTTTACAGCAATTGCCAAAAAAGGATGACTTGCTTTTTGCAACTGCATCATGAGCTGCTTGTGGGTCAATCTAATTTTTGTTCTACGTTGTATTAAGGCTGTGTGAACCAATTCAAGCTGTGCTACCACTCCCTTTGAGATATCCTTGTGAGGTTTTAATGAGCTAATTGCTAATTATATGGTAATATGTGCACATAAACAATGCAAATATGCAGATTTTTAGTGTGATAATCCTAGTTGTTTTTCACTAAAATCCAATAGAGCAGAGATTGTGATGATTCTGTGACGCCAAAGTCATTTAAGTTGATCTTTTTGGATCTTTAGACAGCCAAACCAATGGATTCATTCACTACCTTACCTTGAACAATCTTGCTAGCATACAATTATCTATATAAAAACAACAAACTGTAGGTGTGATCTTCATTTATCTTGAGTCATATACCGTTCTCTCAACTTTTAAACTCAATGAGGGCAGCATGTGTTTGACTAGGTCCATAAAGGGACTCACTTTGCTCCATTGTAAGCAGGCTTAGCACCCAATCATACTTTCCATGTTGGACAGACCAGATCTCTGTATGACTGCAGTGGACAAGTGCTTTTATGTGTGTGTGTGTGTGTGTGATTACAGGTGTCTGTTTTTACTTGTCAGGGGCCAAAGGGTAACAGAAGGATCAGACTTCAATGGTGTGAGCTGGCACGGTATCACACACCTCGGGGAAATAATGGGGATTTTATTTGAAGGGTAACAAGGTAAACCTAGAGAAAGGAAGGTTATACACCGCTGTGTGTTTTCCACACATAAATACAAGCATGTTTCATTAAAAAGGCTGCCGCTTGAAACTGCAGCATACTCAGTCAGGGTGTATCCAAAGGAAAGAGTGGAAAACAAACTATAAATCGCTCCATCGGAATTTGCAAAGTGACAAAGTTGTTAGGGACCGATGGGAGGGTTTACGGAGCGCTATCCGGTTTGAATCTGACTTTGATCCTGCCGTCTCATCTAGTTCTGCCTCTCCCCTTTCCTTCTCTCCACCTCTACTTCATAGTCACCTCATTATCTGTGCTTGTTATAGCAAGGCTTCAATAGGCTTTGATAGCTGGACATGTGTAAAATGCTGCAGCTGCAGGTCAAAAACTCCTTTTGATTCTTCTTTTCTTCATTTGGGAGAATATTATGTTTCAGGTCTTACTTTCTGTAAAGCATATCCCTCTTTTTTAACCTTCCAAAGGACACTATATCCTCTGCTTTTCTCTGCTGTTTTTCCACCTTTCACCTTGTGGTATTTTCCTATATCTCCTTCAGATGCTCCATAATCTATTTTCCTGTCTTTTCATCCCAAGGCTAAACCTCTTCTGTTGTCCCATGGGATTTCATATTCTCAGCTGCAGCAACTTTATTCTACTCTACTCAGAAAACAGACTTTATTCCTTCTGCATCTTTGAAAAAAAAGGCTGTTTGAGCTTCCCTGCAGCGCTTCTGCACCATCAGGGGAGTGTTTAGTAAAATCAAGTTGTTTTCCCGTAGTTTTCATTGAATTTGACAAGGATAATTTGAGGACTGTTGATGCAAGACGCATTAAGAAGAAACTCCAAACATCTATCAGTGCACCTTCCAAATAGTATTGCTCAACACAGAGACGGCATGGTTTCGAAATAGCGGCGATTAGAAGTGATAAACGTTGACGAGCCAAAAAGTTTCCGATTATTAAGATTGGAGATTGGGACGGGCCAGGATTTCTCTCAAGACTTATGTGAACACTGTTGGCAACTGTGCTCACCACAGAGTCTGGATTGTCTGTTGGACTGTGGAATAACAGTTTAGCCAATGTAGTCAGTGAAGCAAACCGCTTAGGCATGAACCGAGTCTCTCCTGGACATCACCACATGTAGGCTACTTCATAAATGAACAATCACTGCTGATATAGTTTTCTTGAGGGGAATATAAAAGTTATGCGTGGCATTGTCAAGCGTGAGTGGAATGTTCCAAGTTGAAGTTTTATTTCAACAAACAAAGTGGATCATTTCAAATCGGCATGCTGCTTAAGGAAATATGACTACACTCTTGTATACTGATGTTTGAATGTAACGGTACATGTGTGACTGATATTACCAAGAAAAACAAAGGTTTAAAGAATCGCAGTTAACTGGGTTTATTGTTTTGTTTCTTTGAAATTTCAGCGCGGACACACACATTGTCTTGAATAGTCCCTGGTGCTTTTTGGGAGATGCTAAATCCATCGAGGGTCCTGCGGAGCGGCAGATGCTTTCTGCAACACGGGCAGCTGTGTGGTTTCCCCCTGGCTCCTTAGCGCACGGGACGTAAATGTCAAGTTTCCATGAGTCTTAAATGCAGTGAGCCGTGACTGTGACAAAAGCCTGTGTGGTCAGTGGTGTGTGATTCTGCCATATTTGGTATCAATCTGATATCAAGGAAATAAAGGGCAACTACTGCCAAAACCCCTCCCAGTACTTTTTGATAATTAAGGTGCATATGTCATCAAATGACTAAAACTGAGTGAGTTTTTTCCTTCAGATTATTTTCAAAAAGTCATCAATCATCAATGCTCATGAGGAATTAAGTGAAATGTTAAAATCACTCAGAGTGGAACATCTACTGTAGTTTAGATATAGTAATCATCCAGTATCCCTGTAACAATGAACAGAAAAGGGTAATTGCAGTCATTTAAACTGAACTATGATATAATCAGAACATCTGTTTCAATTCCAGGACATGTATTTATTTAAGATGTTTCAGTGGGAACAATGTTTTATATCAAGGTCTGAGCATGACTTTGTGAATTGACTAAAGAAACAAATGATGGTTATTTATTAAATAAAATATTATCAACTGATGTCAAAGATGCCCATGATCTATAAGCTGCATCATGATTTACGGGGTCTGGCTCTGGAGTCTGTTAAAGCATCCATCTTAATACACAAGTGTTTTTTAATATCGATACAAAAGCTGGTATCGAAATTATCAAAATTCTGCTTTATATGATCGGTATTATCAATATTCTGGTCAGTGACATTCATCCAGCAGTGGATTGAGCAAATACCTTATTTTATTTATGTGTTAATGGTTTCCTGTGAGATTTAATACAGCAGTATTTTTTATGGTGAGACTGTGGTGGAATTGTAAATTTTGTCTCGTGGCCCAAGTTCCTTGTAAATTTCTGATAGTGATGGGATGTCTGACTAAATTCAAAGATTTGTCTCTTTTGGCTTGGTTTCTTTTGGATTGCTGGCTCTTATTGCTCCCAAATGGCTCTTCATTTACTATCACATGGAGCTTCTTGTTTAAGTTTCATTTAGCGGTTAGGAATCGTTTGTGTGTTCTATAAGCCCTTTTTATTTAGTGTTTTCATAAAAATCATTTTTTTGTTATCATTAAATCTAATGGTGAAGTGTGTGTGCCCCACTCTGTGCCTGGCTTGTACCATTTGCTGTCTTTGGAGCATCTGGTCCCGTGCCTTTTACATAATCCTAATCCTTATTCTAATCTATTCTAGTTTGACTAGCTGCATGTATGGTGTGGTCATCTAATAGAAGTCAGGCCATACTCTTCTTGGTCAGGGATACCGTGTAACCTTTGACCCAAACATCAACCTAGTGTGAGTTATAATGGAGGATTTCTGGTTTAAATATACAGTGTTTGATGCGTGTTTGCACTCTCAGGGGGCTGCCCTCTTCAGAAACCAGACATTGTAACCTTGGAGGAGCGGATCCGTCTCTCATGGGATCATGTGACCTGGAGCACTTTGCTTTGCAGCTGTCCTCTATAAACACGTAGCATCCTTCTCCGTGCTACTTTTCCCTCCTCCTCCATCTCAATTTTGTCATGGCTGAATGAAGTAAGATGATGAAAATTTTGTCTGAGGAGGCCAGAAAGATAAAACAGGAAAAGAAACGTGTGGCCTGTGAGAAGTTATCTGTGTGGCCCCCTTGTGGCCAAAAGTTACACAGTATCCCTTTAAATTGAACAGAAGCAGCTGAAGTTTAAACTGTTCTTAACTGAAGTTAGTTCTTTTCTGAAGAGCTGGCTTATTCTTTAACAAAGTATCACTGCTTCTTGAAACCTCTCGGATACAACACAGATGCATCACACAGCTTTGCTTATAATTTTTGCTATGACAACTGACGATACCAGATGGTAAGTAGTCAGATGATATTGAACAACTGAGGCTGGCTGACCCATATTCGGGGCATCTGCTCCCTCATTGTTTGGACACAATTTAATTTCTTTTCTTTTTTTTCCATCTTGTGAAAACATTGCAAACATATCATTAGATTTTACTGAGAGGTTAACAGGAAAAGCTTAAGGTCAATCTGCCGGATTACCCCTGCCAGATTCTTTTAGAGGTCTAATGAATCTGGCTTATGGTCTTTCATTTTTGGACTTCAAACTGGGTGCTACCATCCAAAGTTTTCACAGATTTAAACGGTATCATTGTCTTTTTTTCCCCTCCAAAGGCAATGAGACTTGATCGTTGTCCAGTCAACCATGTAAAGTGATCAAACAGAATTTCCTTTCTCTCTGTGTTCACATGAACTTGAAGAAATTCAGAAAACCCCCCAGAATTTCAAACTTGCATGAAACATACTTTTGTCTTATTATCTGCAAATTTTGATAATTGCATTAGTTATTAATAATGCTAAAAAGAATTCTCTGCAGCAGAAAGGTGTCTACTGTACTTTGACTGCACCATTAAAATGGAATGGCTTTCAAGAGAATAGGAAATCTCTAGACACTCTTTCAACATTTGCCTTCCATTTAAACGACACTTCCTTCTCATCAGGAAAAAACTAGATGAGAAAAAGTTAATCCAGGGCAGTTTTCTTATTGCTTTCTCTCTTTCTCTTCTAAACAAGGTGTTTCTGACTTGCAGTATGTTGAGTTTTAAGCACATGGGGTGAAAAGACACAGGAGAGTCAGGGTGGGGAGGTTGCACGATAGGGGGTACTGGAGGTGTTGCCAGAACGCATCTGTGTGTGCTTTTGTGTTGTGATTGCAAAAATAAACCCAAAAGAAGCCAAAGAAGATGGCAGGGGGGGTGGGGTGGAGAATTTGTATGAATTTCCACTCATTTATGACCAGAGTGGAGATTTAGGGAAAAGGTTAAGAGTTTTGTGATGTGTGGGATCAGTTTCAAACATCTTTTGCAGCTTTGTGGTTAGTGTGATGGTGCAACCAGGGCCTGAAAATCCCATGGCTGTTGTTAAAGAGTACTATTTGTTCCGTTATTAGATATGTAATGAAGTGATAGCAAAAACTATACTCCCACAAAGCCCAAAACAACAAATGTAATTCTATTCTTCATAACACAAAGACACTATTAAATCTGAGCATTTGAGAAGGATATCCAGGTTTTTGCTAGGACATATTTGGAATCAGTTTGGTTGTAGCTCTTAAGCCAAATATTGCATCAATTCCATTGTATCTATTTTATTTAATTTGACCAATAACAAACCCCCGAAAAAGTACAATGCTAAAGGGAAGGGATAGTGAGAGGATGACAAACAGAAAGAAAAGAAGCGGAAGAAGTTGTGCAGCTGTCAGGGTTCATGGTTAAGGTGGGCAGGCTGAACGCTAATCACGTCTCCACAGCTGACTGAGTGGAGCTTCATTTACTGTCATTACATGCACACACAAATGCTGCCCAATTGCTAGGATGCTTAACATAATCAGCACTGTACCACAATCACAAATCACTATCAGTTGCTGCGCAATCACCGCAGCAACGCTGCGTCCAGTCAAATGGTGAATGAGAGGTGATGTCATCAGGATGTTATCATCTGGTTGGCTAATGGCAGGAAGTTTGCAGAGCGGGGGTCTTGGCCTCTGGGTGGGTGGGGGGATCTGTTAAGTACCCCCCACCCACCATTCCTCTTTCTTTCCTTTTCTTAAACAGAGAAAACTTATAACCACAGATGAAGTAGTTTAACTAATATTAATAATGTAATTTATATAGTTAATGTTTTTTGGGCCATACATTTCTGGCAGTATATAATTTTTTTGTCAAAACCTGCAATTTATGTGACTTATGATTGGTTCCTCATAAGTATAGTCTGGTTGATATGATCAAAGATTACCAAAGCCAACATAATGAAAAATTATGATCTAATGCAAGAGGCAGACATTCAAGTCAGTGGCAGAAGTCCCTCTTCCCTTTCTCTTTTCTTTAGTACCAACTCTGGAAGAGTAGTTGGGTTTGTCCGTTTTTATGCCCCCATGTTCTGTTGCAAAGGTTGATACGAGGTTGACGAGTTGTTGCGTGATAATCGGGATAATCCCACGAGATTCGGACACACACAATAGGACATAGACAACAATTCAACGCGATCGGCAGATCATTCATATACTTTCATTCATTTCTCCTCTCTAGTACGTTGTTGGACACTCAATGAGACCAGCAGGGCACTTCAGTGTGCGACAAAAAGCATGTTTTTAGGGCGAACTGAAACGCAGAGCCAACTGCCCAATGCTTACCATTAGCTGTGCTGCTAGCTGCCTGCCCAGCTAAATACTGGAGCGCTACTTTACCCATCACTCACATGTATGAGAGGGAAGATGACAATAGACCCCAGGTTAAACAAAGGCGAAGTTCTCCTTTAAATCATGATTAAACTTAAAGTAAACTTAAAACCTTAAAGTAAAAAATGTAAATAAATGGCATTCTGTGGGTTTATTTATTCTGTTATACCATTTAATTAGTTACAGTACAACTGTTATGAGTAGTTCAGAATCTTATCTGCTGTGATTTTCATGCACAACCATATAGGGCTGACAGAGAATATCCACTGAACAGCAGTTATCTGGTCTAATATGTCTTGTCGACGTGAGAAGAGAAAGAACAGAGTGGGGGAAGATGATAGAAAGACATGGGTAGCTCACATAGCAACTGTTGCAGAATTCTATTTGTGAATGTACAACACATTGAACCATGAAGCTCCTGTCGGCTTAGAATTCACACAAGCCTTTGGATTTAAATTAATAGTCTAACAGGATGATCTCACTTCCTGTTGTCCTAACCCAGCTTTGCTGGAGATGACCTTCAACCAGAAAGAGAAGTTGTGACGCAACTGTTTTATTCAGTGAAATCTGAACCATGACGAGGCATTTTTTTCTTTCAGGCATGCTGACCAACTTGAGTCATCCACCACAGTTTCTCCATCTGTCTTCCTGCCTGGATGATTAACAAGGTGAAGTTCAGCTTTGTATATTTTACCTCAGACAAAGTCAAATATTTACAACTCTAGAGGAAAATGATTAACATTTAAGACAGGTGGTGTACTTCCACTAAAAAGCTGTGAATATTGTGGCTTGGAAGCACAGTCAAATTAATGCATCTTCGAACTTTGACAGGTTTTGACACTTGGCGTCCCTTAAAGAAGATTGATTTCACATCCATCTTGCATCCTGTCTCTTCTCTGAGTTCTCTCCAGTTAGTCCTGATGTTGATTCTAGTCATATCTCTTCCTCTTTCAATTCTCTCCTTCAGGTATTGACATTACCTAACATGAATTGAACATGCATTGAACATTAAAGGATGTTCATCAGTACCCTTGATTGAAATAAAATAACTGGTTTAAGGCCTGATTCTACCTTTTAAAGTCTGGTTAAGGTTCTGCAGCAGATCTTACACAAAGCTGAAGCATTACTCATTACTGTACCAGCATGGTGCTGAATGAATTTACTGAGTGAAGTCAACTGTGCATCATCCCACCTACCAGGCACCCAAATCAGCTTTTGTGTGGAAAAATAGCATATATGCCAACTCTCACTTCTTGATGAATTTTATTACAATGTGAGATCATATCTTAAATCTGAAAATCATTTTGTTTTCATACAAGAGAAAGAATCCTCAACAAGATAGCGATTTTATTAATTTTATTAAAACAATAGAGAGCTCCAAACGCTCACTTTAATGCCAATACAGCTAGCACATATGATGATTTTATTGCAAAATACAGATACATATTATTCATCGCAACCTAATCTCAATTTATCAAGGTCAAAGGTATTTATTGCATTGCAGTTTTCTTGCCAATTATTTTGAAATATAAACATTTTTGGTTCAGAGTGATGCTTCAGCATAAAATTTGGTTCTACATAGAACGTTGATTTTTGTTGAGTGTTCCCTCTTACTTATGATATCGAAATGATACATAAAGTCCATACATAATAGATAACAGAGTCATCTGCATGTAAGTGCATTTGCATCAGGTAAATATAAACCTATCCAAGTCACACAACACAGATATTTGTGTTGAAACTAAATCAATCAGCTTCCAAATACTCCACCAATAATGTTCATCCCCATATGTGTATATTGTTGAAATCTTTCATAATTTTTGCTGAATTTATCTTGAGGTAAGAGAGTGCTAAAAACACCAGGGTGCCCTACTATTGGTCTAAAACCATCAGGACATTATGGTCCTCAGTTACTGGAAATAAACATCCCTGCTGTAAGTTTGGTCTTGGAATTAAAGCAGAATTTAGCTGTGAAGTGCAGACCAACCAACACAGCACACACACACAGGCTGTACATCATGATGACTAATGAGTATCTGATGGTATCTCTAGCTGTCTAATGGTCAGCTGGGGAACTCGATGAGGTTTGAGTCTGAAGGGCATTAACAGATAAAAAGAGGGGAAGCAAGAGACAAAGACAAGGAGTAGACAGAATTTATGTTTGGGAATGAAAGAAAAGCATAATGAGCGGGATAATGAGCCAGGGACATCCCACTGCAACATGCAGACGAGAGATGAGAGATCTGGTTTCTGCTCAAAGCCACTGGGGGTTTCCTGACTGAGGAAGGGAGAGAAAAGGAGGAGGGGGGGGTGCTGGGAACAAGCCAAGGGAGGGAGGAGGGTCTATGCCTCCAAAAATTCCTGTGGCTTCCACCTCCTCATCTCCCTGCTCTTCCTCTCTATACATGTCTGCGTGTCCTTGACGCTTTGAGGCTCAGAGGATTCTGATATAGCTCCTCCTAAAGCTATCGGCTGGTCGTCAAGCTACGTCAAGCTATGTCACACAAAGCTAACCTGTAGTACCACTGGCTTTTGCAAGACTGTAGATGAAGGTATCATGAAAAAAAGTTGGCAAACTCCTTTGCTTGATGTTGCAAAGTCACCATTTTACCTCCCAACTGTGTGCATTCCTGGTCAGTCTTTAAACGTGAACCTGGAAACCACACATTGCACAAATCTCTGTTGGAATCTTTCTGTGTGGAGTTTGCATGTTCTGCCCTTCCATGCATCAGTACTTGTGTTTTCTCCCAGGGTCCAAACAGGGTCCAAACAATGCATATTAGCTTCATTTGCAACTTGAAAAGTAGGGAGCATCGATGGTCACAAGATGGGTCAATATAGACCACAATGCATTGCGGGCAGGGGCTAACATTGTGTCTTGCTAACATAACAGGCTGCATTCCCTTCACCCGTCTTATCTGCCATCGTTTTCTTACTTTAATAATTAGTTTGTTAGTAAGTTAGTTATAGTTAATTAAATTGTGTCAGTAACAAGATTTTAAGTTTAAAAGTGGCTCCATTTCTTTGATAGAAGATGCTGCATCTGCTGCGAGTCATCAGATCATCAGAGCTGATGATCATCAGTTGAAATAAACTGTCAGACTGTCATTTTACTTGAAAAGAGCTGAACAAAGAAAGAATAAAACAATATCAAGGGATATGATATACATTTTAAAAAGGGTTTGGATTGGATTTGGACAAACATATTCACAGGACGGAACTTAAATCTGCATCGACAAAGAACTGCTCACTTTAAGTCTGTGGCTTGCTCTTGTTAGATTAACTGAGTGATACAGTGGCTTCGGTTACATGATGGTTTTTCATTTGGAATTAGCAATTCAGAATTAAAATGTTCTTCTTCAGGGTTACAAGGAAATATTAATTCCAAATTGAGGTTCACACGGAAAACATGTTTTCTGAATTCCGCTTTAGATCAGATTAGAAGCAGCAGCTTTAAAGCGGGATTAACTTCAATTCCAAATTAAAGAGGAATTCAAACTCTCATGTAAACATGGCAAGTTATGTTATTGTATCTGTGAAGGCATTAATGTGCACAACATCAAATCCAAGGCAAATTTCTCAAAAGGGACAAAGTGCATCCAGATTAGGCTTGCCACTGATATTCACGAATATCTTGGTTTCAATACTTCAAATTTACTAGCAAGTTATAGGTTTAAAAAAGTGTAAACTTAATTATAGTTACTTGGGTCTACTTGTGTCTTTTATTGAAACTAGGGGTGTAATAATGTATCAATCCAGACGGATACATCGAGTCAATAACCTATAAACAATAGCATTAATAATTATTTGTTAGGTATTCTTTAGACAGAACATGTGTAACTTTTTACATTTACATTTTTTTTAACAACCAAGAATTCATATTTTAGTTATAGGGAAATAAATATTTATTAGAGATGCAACAATACACGAAATTTACAGTATGGTTCGATACTTTAGTGTCATGGTTTGAGTTTTTTTTATACAAAAAATACATTTAAATCAACTTGTATTTTTTAAATCAATTACCAATATTTGTTAAAACACTCAAGTAAGTTTTTTTTAAATCCAATGTTGTAATCTGTCAAAATGATGACTTTCAGATTTTTCAATCATCAATGTAATAAAAACAGTAAATATTCTGTTCACACGACCCCCGCTTCAGTGAATGCATGTTCAAGATGCTCAGTGGATCTCTGCTTGATGATGCACCCAGAGTAGGTGAGCTCAGATGCACTGAGCTTTTAATACTGAACGCATCATCAGAGGACGATTGTTTCTGGGTTTGCTCCTGGGTAAAATGTAATTTTGTTTTGTCATTTTTTGTTATTTGGTACAAATGGAAGTGGCTGTTAAATCAGCCTGTGATGTTTCGATCTGTGGCTTCTGAGTTAAACTATTCCAAAATATTGGCAAAAGCAGTGATGTCGGGCAACACTGAATTACAATATAATTCATCAAAGCGATTATATCACGTCATAATCCAACTTGTGATTTATACATCTACAGCAGTCAAAATGGAATGATATTTTTATATACACTGACTAATTCAAATATTGGCATATACCAAAAGAAGAATTGGAATACAAAGGAGGAAAAGTAAGAGTCCACATAGCTATACTATATTATAAAGCCGTGGTAGCAGGAGGCTATTAGCCACAGTCAGATAAGATTGCTCCTGTATGAGTAATGAGCATCTACTAAAACTCCCACACCAGGGTAAATGCTCCTCAAGTGTAGCATCATTTCCTCAGTCTCTCACATTCTCCCACTTTCACTTATTCACAAGAGTCTAATAAGCTCCCGAGCTAATACTGACAAAAGACAGAACATGTGAAGGAGGAATATCTGCTGAGCAAATGTTCTTGTTTGTCTTCCTGCTGTTGTTGGAGTGCAGACATAAAATATCACACAACAGCTGCTTCATGAACACGAGAGCATCGAGCTGCTGGATGAGCGACAAAGAAATGGTTAACTTTGCATTTCATGTGCAATGGAAAGCCTCAGTCACCTGATCTGTTTGGTCACACTATTCTTACTGCCGAGTTTTATTTGACTTTATTAAATGTTAATCCAGCAAAGATTCCCCCAGCCTGCCTGTTCTGCTCCTCTCTCTCCTCTGCTTAAGTTCACACATTTACACCTTGCGTAATGCCGGCTTATTTAACAGCAACACCTGCGCAGTGACCCGGCAACAGTTTGCCATTCTCTCTTTTTAAACTTGTGCCTTCTTTTATTGCAGGGGCTGTTCAAATGTAAAATGTTTTTCCCACAGTCGTAGCACTTGATATTGCGACACAACTGCACATTTACTTCTCCTGAGCCAAAGGCAATTGAAACTGTTCAGCTGCTCACAATTAATCACTAAATAATAACAGCAGGGCCAGAATACAGTTCATGTAATCGTGTCAAATTAATTCCAAAATTGTTCAACACCATTAAAGCTGCACTTTCTCCCACAATGGTCACATTTTTGCCCATCACCACTTCTCCAGTAAAGCCTTAATTAAATTTCAAAGACATTAACTTCTTGTGTCCAGAAATGTCCTGCAATGTTTGTGATGAAGTAAATGTAACTCAAGTCAAATCAGGATTATAAAAATTGTTAGAATTGTTTTTATCGATCTATTTAAAACCTGGGTTTTTATCAGAAATATGTATGATTGAACATTTTCCGGGATTTTGTGGGGACACCATGTTTAAAACAGATTTAGCTGCACACCAAGGCCTCAAAACCGCAACACAGATTTAGTCCATTTACCTCTGTTTCTTAGACACCGGATGTTCATGGCTCTTGGGAAAGCAATCGTGCAGAAAATATGATGGTAGCTACAGGCAAACCTCAAGTAAGAAGGAATATAATGCACCTGTTTTATGGAAGCCAGAGGATGCAGGCCAAACTTAAATTTAGCCCGTTTTCATTCACTGATTGGTCAAAGTCAATCACTTATGACTGATACTTGTTTTGTCTTCATGCTTCCATTAACTTTCTTTAATAGCTTTTTTGTGTAAGAGGCAGCTGTGATATGCAACCTGCTCCTTGGGAAAACAACATGTTTTAAAGAATTTGAGAGACGGACGGCATGATTAACATTCCCCTACAACCTGCTATTTTGCTCTGACTGCAAACTCCCTCAGGCTCCTCTGCTACTGCCGTTATTTTCATAGCGCGGTCTCGCATTACCGGGCTGCGCAATATTATTAGATGATGCAATATGATGAAAGAACACAAACGACTGGTCTTTCAATCAGGTATGTCTAAAGCATCTGCAAGCATAAACACTTCTCAGTGTGTGTGCACTTGCACCTCTCCCACACCATGCTTTGAATTTCACAGCTGGAGGACTAGATCCCTTCATATAAAGCAAAAAAACCGACTACTGCTTTGGCAGATCTTCATGCCTTCCTTTTTTTTCTGTCATCTCTCTCTCTCTCCCTCCTCTTTACTTCCATTCGGAGTTGTTGTGTCTGCATCCCCACATTCTCTGGCTCTTCTCTGATACAAACCTTTTGTTTTCCGCAAGCCAAAATCTCCACAGTACAATGTCCCATTAGTGAAAATGAGACGCGGCACTCAGGCTACAGGAATGCTTCTTTCCTCCCAGACAGCCTATCAATTACTATGATGGAAAGTTATGATGATGCCTTTTACTGCTTCTGTAGATTCTCTGAATTAACTTAAGAAATCACATACTGTGCTTGTTCTGGCCCTCGTGCTCAGTATTCTGGATTCTGAAAGAATTGTCTGTCACAAGATTGTAGCGTTGGTCGGAGCGGTTTAAAGAACAGAGCCAAAGTTTGTTCAGAAAATGTTAAGTTTGTCAATTTACTAGCCGGTTTCTTGGATTTCCTTTATGTTCCGGGGGTTAAAGGGTCACTCTAAACGTCTGTGTTTTGTGTTTGCAACGGGTAAAGCATCAAGGTCATCTCAGATCTGCTTGATGCTTTAACATTTTTTAGCAGAAAGTGATGCTACAAACTGGAGGCATGGAAAAGATAACATTAACCAGGAGGTATAACAAAAGATGTTACCCTACTGAAATATTGGAGGTAAAGGAAGCAGAGATTAAGCTGGACATTTGTTAAAGACTTGCAGTAGAAGATTCAGGATGTGGTTTAACATTGTCTTGCTGAAATATGCAAGGCATTCCCTGGAAAAAAAACCAAAAGTAATCTGGACGGAAGCATATGTTCTTATTAAAACCCTTAAACTTCCCCCTTTCCAGATGTGCAAGTAACCAGTATCACAGGCCCCTCGCACCATCAGGGAGGCAGGTATTTGGCATGAGTCCCTGGTTTGTAGTGCCAGATTCCCAAAACATTGACAACAGAACAGTTTTCCACTCTGATTCAGCCCGTTTTAAACAAGCTTTGGCCTAAAACACTGGCATTTATGGATTGTGTTCACACACAGCTTCTGATAAATATGATAGAGCTTTAACTTGTAGCCTAGAGCAGTGTCATGACAGTTTTTCTCCATTTTTTAATAATATAATGCACTTTAGGTGATAAAATACTGTACGTAAAGTCTTTACCATATGAAAAAATTGCCTCAGAGCTTTGTTTTTTGAAGATTGCTGAACCTCGATCAATCAGAGACATTCTTCTTCTGTTAGGTGATTTACAAACAAGTTGCCAATGAACATACTGCAGTTATTTGCAACATGTTTAGTAAACTACTACATACTTTTCCTGCCCTTACGCTGTTCCGTCCCATCTTTGATGCATGTTGCGCTGATGAAATTCATTAAAGATTTCAAAGCCTCACATTGAAAATGTTATGTTTTCCATGTTGTGAAAAAATGTTTTTACATGATTCCATTCTGGTTTTATTTCCATTTTAGCATGTTGACCCTTTTTTTTCTAGTAATGGCACTAAGAAAATGATGTAAGATGAGAGCATTACAAATAATGACTAAATGTGCACCAATATTATCTTTATGTACATGACATAAAAACAGAAACATCTGTGGAAATTCAACTTTATGCTCTAAAGGGGGCCTTTTATGATCTTTTTCCTCATAGCATCAAATAAAGAATGTTTGTTCTGTCATTATTGTCATGAGTTAAAAAAATAAAGCATAATATTCATTTTAATTGACTACACTGGGGGAAAAAAGGATAAACAGCACCCTTGCCTTCACGCAAGCTAATCTAAGGTTTGTACAAAGTCTTTGAGCAGGAATAACTCAGCTTTCTTTTTTTAATTTTTTCCAAATGTAGCCATCTGAGTCAGACTAGTAACAAGTCAATTTAGCCCTGTTTTCACCCTGGATTGGCTCAGTAGCAAGTTTTGGTTTTTTTTCTTATTTTTTAAAATCATCTTGGAATATCTGTTGCACATGACCTGGCTATGCTCCCACTTAGTCTTCGCTAACACGTGTTCAGCCACTCAGGAAAGCAGATTGTGAGCTCTTCGGGGTGATCCACTGCTGTAAATCAGAACTTTGTGATTACTGGAAGGCTGGGGTTGAGATAAAGCTGTGAGGTTTGTGTGTGTGTGTGTGTGTGTGTGTGTGTGTGTGTGTGTGTGTGTGTGTGTGTGTGTGTGTGTGTGTGTGTGTG
>JBBBVT010000023.1:17388362-17402746 GCA_037177035.1 Craterocephalus eyresii | reverse complement strand
GCAGTTTGTTTTTGTTTAATGTTCTCGTTTACTTTTGTAGATGTGAATGAGGTGTGGTCTGGAAAAATCCAGTGTGCATCATCAGTGATTTTTCCTCAGGGTCACCGAATATGTGGTTCTGCAGTATTGTACACTGTCGCCCAGGCGACGCAATGTTACTCCATGTATCACCTCTCTTTATCCACAATCATCTGGTGGCTTTGTGTGCTTATTTTGTTGCAGCACTGATGGTTGTTCTCTTTATTGGCTCATTCTAGCTAAGCTTGGGTCCAAGGGTCAGTAGAGAGAGTCCCTGTGGTACGCTAACCAAGCTTATCCCTGGCACTCCTCCAGAGGACCCTGATATTTGGCATCCTTTCAAATGACTCATGTCCTAGAACACAGTCATTTCCATCAGTGCGAGCTGTTCAGTGGCTTCTGATAAAACGATGAGTTCCTGTCCCAGAGATGTAACTTGAGCTGCCTGACGACCAACAACTGCCAGTCATGTGTAGTTGTAAGCAGACCTCCACAAAGTTGCTGGTCTCCTTACTTTCTATGTATGGCTGAGGAGGCACTCTACATCGTCACCTTCACCTGGTCATGCTGCCAAAAATAGCGACCCTCACCCAAAGAGTTTTGGGCAGTTGCTCAAGGATGTACTCAAGTGTCCCTCTTCCAGAGAAGAGTGGCAGCAACATGCTTCAGCTTTGCCCCGGTGATAGAAAGGCTAGCAGTCCTGGGAAATATGTCACACACAGCTTGGATGTGGAGTTTCATGCAGCACGGCCCTGCCAATAAATTATTTACAACCCATCCATCCATTTTCTATTCTAATTCAGGGTTGCGGTGGAGCTGGAGCCTATTCCAGCTGTTACAAGGCGAGAGGCATAGTGCAACGGTGACAGGTTGCCAGTGCATCACAGGGCCAGCACAGAGACAAACAAACTTTTGTTGTTTCATTTATGTTAAGTTGACGAGCAATTGTCTCGAGGAGATACAGCTAATTAACGGTCTTGAATATCTCTGAATAACTGGCACTTGTAATAGTGGTTGGAAAATTTGCGCACGGTTGTTTTGAAATGGAAAGAGTCCAAAAGGAAATTGTACAGAAGGAGCCTTGATGAAGGAGAAGAGCTCAAACTGGAGCCTGAGAAATTTGTAGAGAATAGTAGATTTTTATGGGGTTGCATCTATGAAGTGGAGGTCATATGTTTCAGTTTAAACATCTCATATGTTGTTTATGTTCCATTGGGGGGTAAAAAACATGGTTTTATTTGAAAATCTTTGGATTCAGAGTCTCATGTTTTTAGGACGAAAAAGTCCACAGAAACACAGACTATGTTGAACCCGTTCTTATTTTTTTAGCTGTGTAGAGCAGCTGCTCAGTTGTCTCCTACTAGAGATGTTTGTGGATAAAGAGCACTTTTATACATCCATTCAGTAACAATGTGACAACACACAAGATCCCCACTCCCACATGTCAGCCTGTCAGAAATAAAAGATTAAAATAAAAATCTAACACTAACATATGGTACCTGGTGACACTCATGAATACACACCCCCTCCTCCTCCTCCACATGGACAGACAAACCTGAAAACTGTTCCGACTGAATATAATCACATTCCATCATCTATGCAAGTGAATATATTTATATTTAATGTGGAACTTTCACAAATATATTCTGCTACACCCCCATAATGGGGGTTTGGAGCACAACCCAGCAGTATCGGGATCCTCCAAAAAATTGATTTTAAAAGGTTTAAACCAAACCGAAGTTTGCAAACTGCTGCAGAACTCTGAGGTCTTTTAGGGGGCCGGGGATGTCCCGGGTCTGGTGTGAGCGGAAGACGGGCTGGGTGAGGCTTTGGGAAACTTCTCATCTTGACTTGGAGTTACAGCGTAAAAAATCTGAGCAAACAGTGGGAGTCAACTGCTAAAATCATGACTGTTTTTCTTTGCCCATCGGGGCGGCTTTAAAAGTCACAACTGAAGGAGCGACTACAGCAAGGTGAGGTATATGAATTTAAATTTTATGATGCTTGTTTAATGGATGGCTGCACTTTAATTGAATTACTTGTGTTACTTCAGTTAAACAGCCATAGAACAATTTAATCTTCAGTCCCCCATCAGGAGTAACCGAGTGTCAACCGAGTGGAAAGACCCGAAAAACCTCTTATTAGTCTGTCGTTGAAGATTAGTAATTTAATTAATTTTACAAGCAAAACTGCACATTGACTGTTCATCTGAGTAAGTCCTCATGTACATTAGTGTTAATGTTTTTACTTCCAGCAGTAAAGGAGGAGATATTGTTGCCATGAGGGATCAATCAACTATGCATTACTTCAAGGGGTCTTTGTTTTTTTTCCGTCCACTAATTTTTCTTTGACTTCGCGCTTAGCGTAGTCATCAGAGCAAGGGGAACCATACTCGATACAGATTTAATTTAGGACTGTTTTTTGGACAAGAAAACTGTTTTTCATGGCTTATTTCACCACCATATACCGTGAGATGCCAATACTTTGAGACTAAGATCCAAGACTGGAGACTTGATACATGCAGTTTCTGAGATATTTTGCATCACTTTATGGTAAAATTTTGCTGAAAACCCTGATGTACACGATCCGATACTTGTTCCCCCTAATGTACATCAGGAAGTAAAAGACTACACTACTACTGTAATTCAGACTTATCATGCAAGAGTAAATAGTTGAAATACAAAGAAAATGTTTGTTAATTTTTTGTTAATTCTTTTGTTAAAGAGCCAAATAAATACTTCAAATTTTAGAAAAAGTGGATTTCGTCTTGGGTGAAAACCGGCCCACCAGAGGGTCCAGTCTGGCTTCTTTTCAATAAAAGTAAATGTAATTCTTAATTTGTTAACATGAGGTAAATTTTTTATTGTTTTAAAATGAAACATTTTGAAGGAAGAGGGATAACTTATTTATTTTGTACCTCTGATTTCACTAGTTTGAAGTGAGTCAGTTTAGGTGGTCAGCATTACTACAGAGTGGGAAATTTACACACATCTGTATTTACAATAACTTGCTTGATAAGTTACTTTAATTGTAATGTGAAACACTGTTTTATCAGTTGCAGATGTTTTTAATATTTTGCGATTTTTGTTGTAATGCATATATAATGATAAACTGAGACTAAACATTGTTGACATTGCACTTTTTTTTTCTCATGAAATTCCAGATTGGGCATGTTTTCTAAAAGAATAGTGCGTCAGCTGTAATTTTATGATGTACTCCTTTGAACTAAAACAAAGGAGAAAATGTGGACTTTTTGTTGTTTTTAGGTTAAAATGCTTTTATTTTACTGGTCCCTGCATGCGGCCGCTGAACCAAAGTGCGTTTGACACCCCTGCTATAAATATTATTGAAATTTGCCGAGTTGATGTGCTTCTTTGAGGCACTGTGATTCCATTTGGCCCTAAAAATGGTGGTTGTATAATAAATACAAAAAGGTGCGCAAAAAATGGTCAAAAGTATTCGAATGCCAGTGGAGAGAATCATCAGGAGGCATCGGACTTTTTGCAACCTGCCATCAGGTAGGTGTGAAGTGTCATTCTACAAAGGTCAGAGTGATTAATAGCTGGCTTGAGCCTGTGTGTGTCTTTTCCACTCTGATCTGATCGTCTAGGCACCGGGTGTCTGTTGACCGAGTGTCATTCTACTCCTTGTGCTGTTTAAACAACACTTAGCAAAGACCCAGGCATGTCTAAAAGAGGAGCACTCCATCCACCATCCATCACTGACCCAACCCCTGCTGACTGTGTCCTCATACCATGTTTCAATTTGTATCTGTGTTTCCGCCTTTTTCTTTTCCTTCTCTCCCTATGTTTCTAAATTGCATGTACCAGAGAAGCCAAAAAGAGAGTCTGGCCCTTAAATGATCCAAGATATTCCCGTCGAAACTTAGCTGACACTTTTCTTCAAAACAGGCTGGATCGCTTAATGCCTATGGACACATCTTACAGCAACGTGAGTTGTTGCTGATTAAAATATGTGCATGAGCTGCTCATACCTCGATGTGAGAAGTTGGAAAAGTGAATAGAAACACTATCCGCTCGGGCTGAGGCGAAAAAGCCGCAGAGGAGTACCATTTCCCTCCGAAGATATGACTTGTGCAAACAGCCCTCACTTTAACAATAACAATGGTCTCACCCAGCCAGGCCAAGCTAACTAATGACAGATCCACACCTTAATGCTGAGCAGTTGTTTGGGTTTAGCTTGTGTGTGTGTGCATGAGGGGTTGGTTTTTTGGGAATGGAGGGGGGGGGGGGTGGTTGTCAGCGGGTGGCTCGTGCCACTGGAAAACTCCCCTCTTTCCTCCCTGGACAGAGAGCAGCACCCACAATTCGAGCAGAGATTGAGAGCGAAAAAAGCTCTGACACAGCGAAACGCTACTCCGAGCAGCACAGGACGTCCAACTGTAACGCAGCACATTTTTACAGCTTATTGAATTGTACAGAAGGCAGGTCCGGGGCAGACGCCTAAAACCATTCCTCCTGTGTTTTTGACTTTTCCTCCTTTTGTATTGGAAATAGCTTGTTTCTTGGCCAGAATGGCTCCATTTCCTCTATGGCTCCCTCTTTGTCTTTACAGTTGTGATTGATTGTAACTAGAGGCATGAAGGTTCCAATGTTCAATACCCCTGCACAGATTATGTGGTGTCAGATGAAGGAATTGAATCTGTATTTCTCTTCAATTTAATGGGAAAATGTTTACTGTACCAGTGCAAACTGAAAGTGTCTGCTGTTACTGGTTAAATATTTTAAGAAAGGATGTATTTAACAAGGAGATTGTTGGCTTTTGTTGTGTTAGCTGGTATGCTATCAGGCCTTAGCAATATGCTGCTGACGGTTGCATTTTAGCCTCAATCTTTCAAATTTAATCCAGTTTTTCTTGTTCCTCTACAATGAAGGTTTGCAGATTCTAACAGCCAGGACAGATGCAGTTCTGTAATAAAAGCAGAACAGTTTTGAAAACTAAGCTTTGAAGTTTGTAGCTCCTAAGTTCACAGCAGTAGGCCTGTTTGCATTAGTATCTTTAGAGTAGGGTGGCGTTTTTCACCTTAGGTGAATATCATATGATAAGTTTGGTACACTAAACTGTTGACGACACTTCACTGTATACAGGCAGTCAGCTGATAGCAGATGAAGACTTGAGGTGCCACTATCACTGCCTCGGATGGGAGGCAAGCTAGCTGATGAGTCAGCAGATTTGATGATGCTGTAAAGTTTAACAACCGTTTTTGGTCATAGTTGAAAATTATGTTTATTTTTGCCTGTTATGTCATCAATGATGTCCTTATATTTTGTTTTTGCTTTTAGATTACTTTTACTTACTGTCCTCATTGTTGCTTTGATTACTTTTTGTGGTGTGGCTAACAATTAGTTTTCATTAAACATAAACAGTGCATTCATTTAGTCAAGCTGGTACAGGAGTATTTTCTGCTGGATTGCAAAGGTAAAAACTTTTAAAGCTGATGGACTTAACATTTTTGCACTTTGGCACCCCCAAACAAAGGCTTATCCTACATCCATCTTGCACCCTGTCTCTTTTCTGAGCCCTCTCTCTCCAGATAAAGGTCAGTCCAATGGGGTTTGCTCTGTCACTTTCTCTCTTTCTTTTTCCTCTCTTTCTCTGACAGTATCGTCTTTTGTTTCTTTGTTGAATTAGTCATGGTGCCCATCCAAAAAAGCTCGGGTGTTGATAGCAGTTGCTGGCATGTGTTGCAGTGCTGTAAAGCAAAACATAACTGTCACGTGAAGCACCATGATGGGGAAAAAAGTTCTGAAGCAAGGTCTCTCGCCCACAGAAAATGACTCAGAAGCCCAGAGGTTTTTTGTTTTTTTTTGGAATACTGAATCATTTGCTCAAAAGTTGTTAAAGATAAAATTACAAAACCTTCAACTAAATTTTAAATGTAGTTATTATTTGAAAAGCATCCCATGTGTTTCTTTAGGTTTTAATGAGGCCTCTCTCTTCCGTCATTTATACAGTTCCTGCTGCAGGAAGTCTTAGATTCTTCCTCCACGGTCTCCCTGCTTGGAAGCACAGACATGTTCGTTTAATGAATTGGCGATGATATCTTTGTGCTTTGGCTGGCTCACTTCAGCAGCAGATCCTCCACTCAGACCTCCATCCTGTTTAACCACAGCCATCTGGGTCATGAGACCACTTTAAACGAAAGGAAGACATCGGAAAGTTTAATGACATAAATAGTTAAAGCGAAGTTTGCTGAGAGAAAATAAAGTTGGCATACAGTGGCAGGTACCATTCTGCAGGCTCTACTCACAGTGTTTTTAGATACTGGTTAAATGGACATTGCTATTTTTTTAGCCATGTTGACAAGCCCATCAAGAGTGCAAGCAGAAACTCACTTATGTATGTATTTTTCTTAATAGCATGACTTTCTGAGTTTCCAAACCTTGATGCTGCCGATAATTTAACAACTGATGACAGTCACTCTGAAAAGCTCTGATGCCTGAATTAAAATCAGATATGTTTTACTGTTATACCTTAAATTCTGTTTTTCTTTGTGGCGATGCTGAATGAGCAGTGTTGAATATTCCCTCTAATGACATAAAATTCCTTTATTAAAAGCTCAGCTGAATCATTTCTGTAACCAGTTATCTCAGCCATCAAAAGTGTTTTTCTGAATGCTTATTTGATTTTATTAAATTGATTCTGAAATGTTGCAGATAAATCTGTTATTTCCTGATATGTCTTTGAGTATGGACAAAAACTCCATATGATAAGATTAAAAGTGTAAAAGCTTTTAGTTTTTGAATTGTATTATTACTCTCTAATAATTTGGGGAGATTTAGGTTTGAATGTCCATATACAACCGGATACATGATATAGTTTATGAATAACCATAGTAGTTTTCTCCCAGTTCTTTGTTATTAACTCTAAGTGCATGTGAACTGAGTATGATGAATATGGTATGATGGAAGAGATTCAGGCCAGAAACTGTACTCTGATAAAAAATAAAACGTCCATGTCATTTAGCTGATGGGAATTTTTACTTTGAAATTACTTTACATAGAAGTCTTTTCCTCTTCTGCTGCAGCAGCTTTTGCTATTTCTAAGTGAAAGACCAGGATGGCAATTATAGAGCATGTGCAGATGTGCCTATAGGCCAGTTTGAGTCTTGTTAAACATACATGCAGGATTCCATATCTACAATATCTGGCAATGTTAGTTTGGCTTTGAAAGCTGAAATTCATTGGTATTCTCGATAAGATTGTTTACATGTATTTCAAAGGTTCGGCTTTTTGTCTGGCTAACACAATCATTGGATCTTTTTAAGTGAAATGGTGTAACCAAACAGAAACCATCAATTCTTCTTCTACCAGTCCAAACCAATGCTGACTCAAATGAGCTAGAAGTCAAGTTTTGGACCTTGTTAACATGTTTTTTATTATATTAGTTTGAACTAATTCAGAATTTTTTAAAAAACTGTTTAAAACACATCTACTTAAATCCCAGTCTCCATGTTGTCTCTCAACATTTTCCCTCCATTTAAGGCAATAAACATTTGGTGTGCTGAAGACTACAAACCAAAACAGTCTGCAATTACGTCACTGGTGGGCATGTGTCTTTGGAACAAGAACACTTTAAATGAAATATTCTTCTGTATCTTGGTTGTATGTGTGCTGTTGTAAACTGGTGCAGCTGTGGTACCATGTTCAGGCCTGATTTGCAACATCTGGACCCATCCCCTCATGAGGTTTCTCATTGTCAAAGTCTTCCAACCTACTGATTGTTTAATTCCAAACTGAGCTTCTCTGAGCAGAGTTTATCTCGCAAATCTCTGTGTGATTGTGTCCATGAGGCGTAACTTCGGTCCAAATAAAATTCAGATGGAAGCTGGGAGTCAGGAACCTCTCATTAACTTTACTGTACCTTTCAAACCAAGGATTGGCTTGTAAAGTTTTATTTGAATTCTTAAATGCTGTGTGAGGTCTGATGGGGTCTTAAATGAGTCATGCAATGTAAATGACCAATCATATGTATATGATTACATATATGACCAATCATTTTCCATTGAGGTGAAGATGTAATGAGATATAGTCGCTGTGATTCTGGCTCAAAGGTCCTACCCATAAATGGACAACAGCCTCGTTCAGTCTGTTACCTTACTGTTATCTCTAAGTTAGATTTCTTCCTGCTGTTTTTATTGTGTCCCAATGAAGTCCTACATCTTTTTTTCCTTTTTTAACTCTGACCTGTCTTTGCTCTGTATCCCCCTCACTGTGCAAGCATTTCATGTGGCATTTAGAAATGACTTTTTCAGGCCCTAATGTTACTTCTTTGAGTTCAAGACAGCGGTTGGTCATAATGAGTACAAGTCTTTCTGATCAGCATGTTTTTAAGTTCAACGGCATAACAAATCTGGATTTAAAAACATGATCCGACACACTAGAAATTTGTGTTTTAACTTATTTTATTTGATTCTTCTTTGAAAAAAGAAAAAGTTAATTGGAATAAATGATAAACACAAGACCCTGTAACAGCTAAGAAACATGGCAGAGATGGTGAAAATGTTGTTTTCAGCTCACTTTGGTCACAGTACATGACGAACCAATGCTATTGGGACACTTTGACTGGTCAGCCTCAGTTCAGCATTTCCTGTGTGCCAATTAAATTTTGATCCAGTGACCATAACCATAATCTAGACAAATAGTGTGCGATTCCGCAGGGTCTTAATTACAGAGGATGCCACGCTCTTTTCTAAAGCTGCCTCAATTTGTGATTTTTGGTGGAAAAGTCGGTTGTATTTTTATATCAAACTTTTGCCAAGTGCTGCTTTAAAGCCTGCTCTGTGAAACTCAGGAACCTAACTAAACCCTGGTTTGTTCAGCCCTCTTGAACTTGCAGCCATGAGCTGAGCTGCTCATCGCACCACTGAAGCTCATAATTAAAAATCTCCAGTTACTTCCTCCTTACCTCTGCTGACCCCGGACTTCGTGGATCAGCCGAACCGGAGTCCAGCGAGCTGCCTCCGGGGAGCTATGGGAGGAACTTGGCCCTGGGTGCTGGATGGAGACCGGACATCACTGGGAAGTGACGCTGGATGTTGACTCAAGGTTGACGAGGGTGGTGGGTGGATGCGACTGCTGAAGAAGGGCATGCCAGGTACATTCGTCCTGCCAGACTGCCGATGGTGCCTGTGTGTTCGGCGTCCACACTTTGTTATGTGGCTTTCTATATCTGGAGAAAATGGCCGAAGTTTGAGCGAGACCATAGAGGGAAAGAAAACAAAAAATGGAGACAAACAGATGAGGCTGAGAAGACGACTGTGCAAAACAGAGACAGGAACACACTGAGAGCGATCATGTTTCTGTCTCTGGGGTTGTTATTAAAGCAGCATCTTTCAGCCAGGAATGCAGGAATGCCCGCTGACGTCTTTCTCATCAGGTTGGGAGACGGAGACAAGGCGGAGAAAGTGTCATTTTTTGTTTCAGGAAGCGACTGATACCGCACAGCCTTCTGAGGATTCAAGTAATGCCACTCAACGGAAAGAGAGGCAGACTGAGGTATCGCTTTCACGAAGACTGAAACGGAATCGCAGCGAGGCAGTGGCTCAGTTTCAGACAAACCGATTCCAATCGAATTGAAACTGTGATAGAATAACGCTTAAATCCGACATGGGCAAATGGGCCGAGGCTAAAAGTAACACTGGTCCCCCTGTCACTGGGACCCCCTCCTTGAGTACCAGCCCACTGTGGTGAGTGAGTGGTGGAAGACCAGAAGGCCATACGTACAGTACACACTCTGTCCGTCTCATAGGCTCATTCAGATGTGTGGTTTGGCAGGTCAAGCGGCGATGTAGGTGGCTTTGAGAGAAGATATGGAGACCCATGTGCTGAGGCCTTAAGTATTCAATTTAACTCTGCCATTAGGAGGCTTTACAAACTGATTCTGTGTGTCCAGAAATGCCAAGTGTTGGTTTATTGCAGTTAATCCTTCACTACTAGCCTTTGCTTGACATTGTGTTAGGCCTCATATTTATATATAGTCAAATATGGAAATGAAGGCTTCTCCTAAAAAGAGGAGGAAAGCGCCTGCTATCAGCAGCCTAGCAAGGATGTGAAATGGGAAGCGTGTGGTCCGGAACGGTGGCACTATTCATAAACACACCAACCCCCCCATGCGTTGGCCAAACATATATCAGCACTGTTTCATATCAAAGATCTTTATTTTGGCAATTGCTTCTATTTGCTTAGAACTGGCAGGTTTTTTTTAATAAGTTCATTTGTACGTAGTGTTAATGCAAAGGGAAAACATAAGCCAAAATCCTTTTGACGTCTGTTGGGGTAATGGAGGCTTTTAGGAAGCTTAAACAACTTCCCGTAAGACAACACAGAAGCCTTAAACTAAAAACGGTCTTTGTGGGATGCAGCAGCTAACTGGAAGTTGTGAGGTAAAGAAAATGATCCGAGAAGAAAGGTCAGGTTGTAGCTGCTGATATACACTGAAAGGTAACTTTATTGTGTATTCCTTGCTACTAGGTTCAACCACATTTTACCTTTAGAACTGGATTTATTCTGGCATAGATTCAACAAGGTGTTGGAATTATTCTTGAGATTTTGCTTTATATGGACATGATTGTATCACATGGTTTCTGCACATCCATGAAAAGGTTCTCCATTATCTTGCTGGAAGTTGCCATCATTCGATCCGACACTGAGCTTGTAGTGGTCAGTAGAAGTTACTCAGGTACAGTAGGCTGTGGTAATAAAGGACTTATTGGTACTAAGGGAGCCAAAATGAACCAAGAAAATGTCCCTTACACCATTACACCCCCAGCAGCCCATCTGCTTCAAGGATGGGAATGTTGTCCTGCATCCCTGGGTTGGACCCAGTAGTTATTAGACTTCCTGTTGCCATTCTATAATTTAAACACTGCCCATTCTCCTCTGACATCAATGAGGCATTTTGGTCCAGACAGCTAGTACACACTGGATATTTTCTTTTTCAGACCATTCTCGGTAAATATTCGAGATGCTTGTGGGTGAAAATTCCTGAAAATCATAATTTGAACTTCACGTGACTGGCTGATTTTATGGTGAACTATTCTACATGTTGTACATGTTTAATACCACTCCACGTCAGTAGATGGCGCCCTTACGCCATTGTGGGTCCAGCGGAGAGGGTGTAGCTACATGCTGGGCATGCGCAGCTCAGAGTAAACGAGCTGTGGCCTGAGCAACACCTTAAAAGCTGTCTCCTCTGTGATCCACAGGTATGTTCAAAACTACTTTTATAGATAAACAAATGAATGAAACGGAAATGTAAACGCATTATTATCAGTTTAGTCATGTTAAGAGAGACTTGTGAAAGGTTTGATTCAAATGGTTGGAAGTTAACTCTTGCCGATAAATACCATTAGTTCTTGTTGTAGATGTATTTATATATGATGTTTAAGTGTTAGCCAGCAAGTAGTATTTTCTGTGAGTATGATTGAAGTTCTTGCAAGTATTTTTAGAGAAGCTTCCTCTTTCGCGCCAAGCCCCATGTTGTTCACCGCCGCCATTAGGAGAGTATTCTGCCGCACTTCAAGGTGTGTCTGGTCACGGAATTAATGTTATGTTGGTTAGCTATGTGAGTAAATGTATTATTTTTCTTATGCTTATTTTGAGAATTTGTTTAAATTTTTTATTATGTTGACTTATTTGACTTATTGTACTTGTTTTTGGCTACACAGTGCTTCCTGGTCTGTGCGCCACTTGCTACCCGTCCAGATTTCCCCTAGGTCCGGCACCGGTAACACCTACAGTATCCCAGCAATTATCAGGCGACAGGCGGGGTACAGGACAGGTCGTCAGTCCGTCATAGAAGCAAATGAGTATTAATCTGCAAACTCTTCTGACAAGGTAAGTTTTCAGACCCTAACCATGTACATCATGAACATCAATACATAACCAGTTTAACCACATTTTCCCAACCACAATCACTGGTTACTGAGTGAAGAAGATAAGTAACTAAAAGGGAAACGAGTTGAGAAAAGGTTATTGAAAAGATTTTAACCAGTGTTTGCTCACCTGAGGGGCAAATTTCAACACCAACACCCCCTCCTTCCTCCTTTATATTTGTCCTGGTTAAGAAAGGCAGCTGTCAACATCATTGAGTCAAAAAGGTGAGGAGAGAGATAACTTAAAGAAATGTCTTATTTAAACATTTAAAATCTTTAAATTGAAAGTATTATAAAGATTTTCAGAATTATAAGTCTCAGTAATTTCTTAGATATATATATATTTAACCCCGGCTGCACGGTGGTGTAGTGGTTAGCACTGCGGCCGCGGGTTCGAGTCCCAAGTTGGTCAGGATTCCGGCCTTCATGCATGTTCTCCGCGTGTATGCGTGGGTTCTCACCGGGTACTCTGGCTTCCTTCCACTGTCCAAAGGTTAATTGGGCAATTTAAAATTCTCCCTAGGTTTGAGTGTGAGTGGTTGTCTGTCTCTTCATGTTGGCCCTGCGACAGACTGGCGACCTGTCCAGGGCGTACCCCGCCCTTTCGCCCGTTGACAGCTGGGATAGGCTCCAGCACACCCGCGACCCAATTGGATTAAGCGGTTCAGATATATATTTTTAAAATCAGACATTTTGTGCACCAATTTTTTTACATTTTTGCTGTTTTTCATCTCTTTTTTTGTGCTTGGCCTTGATGTTTGCGTGGATCAACTTTGATTAAAATCCCTTTTTTTGCTTGCCACAGTAGCCATTATTATTAAATATTCATTTAGAAATCCCTTTTCTATCATATTTTAATGAGTATTAACAGGGCTGCACCATATTCTTCTGCAAAGAATTGGCCACGTTACAAAGTAAATCCTGCTTATTTGCTGTTCCTGATTTGATCCGCTTCATTTTTCTCTAACAGAAATTCTGAGTCTGCACTTAGAGAATTAAAGGCACTCTTTTATGAAACGGATTTATCCCTCCGGAACCACTTTGTTAGATATATTATTTTTTTGTGCAGAGGTATACGTAATAATAATGTAGTATTGTAGCAGGTTGGAAGCACAGGGGGGGAGGCCTGAACAGTAGCTCCTACTATACAGATCAGACTTTGAAATGCCCTTTTTTTCATATTAAAGGACTTCTTACTATTTATTCCCAGTGTTTGCCCTTTTGCCTTCTGAAAATAAAGTTATGAAACCTATTAACCTGGCGGTTAAGTAGCATAGCCCTGATGTTGCTTCAGGCCCATGTGTGGCTTGTCCTCCTCTCCTGCCTGTGTACACTGAGGCTGTGCCAGAGCGGCACTGCTCTGCTTCGCCGATGAGCGCTTCCATTCTACGCTGCGCCGTCCCGCACTGCCATGCCGGCTCCTCGCTAGGTGCCAAGTGATTTTTATCACTGAGAAAACGGCCTCCTTCCAATCTCAGCCCTCTTAGGAGCATATGAACACACTTTACACTCACGCAAAGGAAAACGGGTAACTTGAGCTGAGGCTTGGGGCGAGAGCCGGACCTGCAGGTAAAAAGGCTGCAGTGTGTCAGCGTGTGTGTCAGCGTGGCATCTGAGTGAGCGAGAGCTGGACTTGTTCACACTCAAGAGATATACTATGAACAGAGGTGTGTCTGCTCTGTATAGACTTCAGTTTTAATGCTGCACAGACAGTTGGCACCTTGTTTTGGCACAAGAGGCGAGTGGACAAACTGAAGCTGAAGTTGGGGATTGCATCAACTGTTTCGCCCTGTTGTATTTCAATATCCAAGAAGTCAAACTTTCATGTAATCTTTCTGAAGGACTTCATTGGTTGCTTTTTTCAATCTTTTTTGGTCCAGTTCCTCTACCTGATCATTGTTAAACAAGTGTGTTTCTTTTGTTCAGCTAACACAAACCTATGAATCACGCAAGCGTTAAAAAAGGCTCCTAATGCAAGAGAAAGTCCAGTTTGTCTACACATAACAAATTACTTACCAAATAACCAGTCTGAGCTTCTAACTTTGGTTATTGTAACTGGCAGACTGTGTATCCATTTGCAAACATGTAAAAAGTACTATTTACAAAATTAGCAGCAGTACCGTCTTGGCTTAGTCTGTAATCGCAACAAAGACGTAAACGTCCAGTGGCCGAGCTTGACTTTTACACCTTTATAGTCTTTATACCTTTATGGCCTTATTTGCCACGGAAACTAATTAAATCTTAAGATCGGTGGAGTTTAAAGTAGACTTAGTCATGAGGAAATGAATAACATGGAGCAGGGGTGGATAAGCCTGAAGTGATAGAAAACACACAGACAACATAAGGAAAGTTTAGGCTGTATGAAGGTATATTTTCAATAGCCTACCTGGTACTCAGTGGCGTTTTCTCCCAGAAGCAAAGGGAAGCACAGCCTCCTCTATTTTTTGTTTATGTCCATTCATTTATTAAA
>JBBBVT010000023.1:17315971-17330121 GCA_037177035.1 Craterocephalus eyresii | reverse complement strand
AGATGGCACAACTTAGGGGTAAACAAAAACATCAGTGATTAACATTATAATACAAATGGTCCTTTTTGTATCTAATAATGTATTATCATTATTATTACTATTGTTATTTACTATAATTATTATTAACTATTTACAATCTTCAGCCATGGCTAAGAAAATGCATGCAAAATAGGCGGGCATAAAGTCCACTCTTTGAATAACTCAAATAATGACAAAACTACTTAACAGGGTCAGTTATTTATTTGATGATGTTCAAGGGCTCCTAAATAATTGATATTAAAGTTGCAGGGCTGTCAGCTCTCATGCACTGGGCGTGATTCACATGCATTTCGGCTTGTGGAGCCGCTTCCAATTGACTTTAACTGCAGCAAAGCCACTGGTATAGACATGCTACGGGATAAAATGATGCAGGTGAGCTAAATCATACACCGGGAATCATTGTGTCAAATGTTCAGTTAGTTTTATCCTCAGGAGTTAAGACTCAGGAGTCTGCTCAGATTATAAGTTTTCAGAGCATTGTAGCTAAAAAAAAACAAAAAACTAGAGCACATAGAGCTCCGCTTTAAACTTTATTACATTGTGGAGATTTCAAACTTTGACTTTGATGGACAAAGTATAACCATATGATCATTTTAAATTTGACTGTATAAAAATAATAATGTGGGATGTTTTGGGATGATCAAGCTCATTCTATATTCTCATCCTTAATTAATTTAGTGTTCAATGTTGTAGATAGAAACAATGTGATAAGCTGTTAGTTCCAGGTAGTTGTGGGAAATGTCATCATTGGAACAATGAAAAGTTGTGTATATACCCGGAATAAAAATAACTCAACAGACTGTTCATTTATTTACTGAGTAATGGTTTTACTATGGGCAATGGCTAGTTTCGGTTTCAATGTGTGTTTTAAATAAACACTGAAGCAGTCTGAATCTTAATTTGAATTCTTTTTTTCTTTTCTTTTTTTTTATACCAAATTTGGCCGTTGTATATTGGAGCTTGACACCTACTCCGTATGTTAGAAAGCTCTGCTGAGGGAAGAACCTCCATGATGGAACTTAAGACAAAGGCAGTGTCTGATTAAACCAGTATGAGGCAATAAACCAGTATGATGTCATTAAACCAGTATGTTGTGATTAAACCAGTATGATGCCATTAAACCAGCATGATGTAATTAAGCAATCATGATTTAAGACTTTAAAACTAATCTTTTATATGTTTTATCATTATTATCACTGACATTCACAACAAATATGAGAACTGACACTGTATTTTGTGGATTCTGCTATTAAAAAGCAGATTTAAGTATTATATGAACATATGAAATACAATACTTTAATCATTGTATTTTGCATGTATAAATGCACTTACAGTCCGTAAAAATATTCATCATGCCTGGCGCTAGTTATCCAATTGTAATAACTATTTTTGTGTTAGTTAATTGAATGCAAAATAATCACTGCATTTGTGTCAGACGTCAGGAAAGAAGTAACACTCCTTTTTATGATTTATCATGATGGCACAGAAAGATACGCTCAGATCTCACTTTGATCCAAGGCGAAAAATTGAGAGCCCTGCGTTCCTTTTGAATTTGATGTGTTGAAGCAGGGAAACATCTAAAATCTGCAGGATAGCAGTTCTCACAGACCAAGGTCCCCCACCCCTCTTGCTATATCCATACATTGTGAATCATTAACATTACTCATCATCAACCTTAATTTTACTTTCCTTTCTTGATACAGTTTAAAAAATATTCATCTTTCATTGCAATCACTTGGTTTAATCATCTTAATAGCATGAGAAACAGCTTAGAAATATGTTTCTTCTGTAAATGCAGCTTGTGGACAGAGTAGATGCTGTTTTATGGGCCCACTCCAGCATGCTCAGGTCCACATGTCCCGAAAAAATCTGGGGATCAGAATAGACACAGAACATTATTGAAACGGTGCATTCTGAAACATTTGTCATCGTGTGTATTTGTGTTTGAAGATGGCGAAGGAGATTTACAGCCCTAATCAAAAACTGGCTCATGGTTGGAAATGTAGCGTGAATGATGTCATGAAACTATCCGCGCTCTGATACTGTGATCTATCACATCATATGGAAGTCATGAACAAGGACATCAGTGAAGAAAACAAAACAAAACAAAAAAATTAACAACAGGGACAAACTCCCACAAGCCGCCCTGTGTAGAGTAGCTGCGTGCATGTCTGTCTACATCTTCTTGCCAGAAAAGCAAACAAATGTACTTTTGGATATTTTCTTTTTCGCTTTGGATGTTACACAAACCCCGTTGCCACCGAGATGATGCATCACACAGCCAGCCCTTCATCAATATGGGTAATTACAGCCACGGTGAATTTGGTGCAGTTGTGTTGTAAATATTTTTGCTGGGAACCAGGTTGTTATTCCCGCTCAAGTTCCACACACTCCAGGCCTTCCTGAGATGAACCCAAGCGTGTCCCATGTGTCACTGTTTGTCTGTGTTGAGAGGAAGCATGACCAACTGCACTTTGGCACTTCATTAAACAAATCTGTGGAAACCACGAGCCGGCAGGGACTCACAGAGAGGGCAAGCAAGAGGGTGGGTGGTTCTGTAATAGTCTTTGTCTCTTTATAGAATACACATACAGACATAGTCACAGAAAGATTGGCAAAGCTATTGTATTTAAAACTCAGCTGTAGCATAATTATAATATTCAATAGCAAAAGATTCACAAGTTTATGCAAATGATTGAAGTGTTCTTTGTTTCTATTAGGGGTGGAAAATTTTTTGGCTACCTGTCACTGCTATGAAAGTATGTTGAAGTGTGTCTATTCACATCAAATAGACAATAAATTTGCAGTGACCCCTAGGTTTTGATGCTGTCACTGTGGAACAATGTGAAGTGAGCAGCTTTTTAAATGGATAAAAAGATCAAATACTGTATTTGAATCAGGTGTTAAAATGAAACATGTAATAACATCTACTGGCCAATGGCGATAAGGTTTTGAAAAGAATCGATATTCATCAATTCCTACAAATTGAAACAGTTTTTACATTAAAACAAGCCAATTGATCAATCTCCCAAAAACCTTAAAAGTGCAGTAACTGACTTCCTCTCCATAATGAACTTGTAAGTGACAACAGCGTGAATCCATGGAATCGCACCTTATCTGGCAGGCTTTATTAGAACACAGCTGTAACAATAATACATACAATATATTTGGGAAATATCTAATCCAATTCAATTCTTCTTCTCTAAGCACTCTTAAGACAAGTAAATGCTGTACAATATAAGCAAGAGATCAAATAGAAAGTATGCAGAAAAAACAAAACAATGAAAGAATAAATATATGCTCAAGTATAAATTAGTAAGAATAGTCACTCTAGCTAGCCATTAGAAGTTTTTAATTGAAAATATTTGTGATTGTGTACATTTCTCTAAGGATCTCTGAAAACTTTTTTTCCACCACTGTATAATTTTATTGTTTTAAAATTTTAATATATTTATTGCTTTTTAATTGGACTGAGGCTCTCAGTCATAAACAGTGGAACTAACTGTGAGCTTTCACCTGCCTTCCAAAGCTAAAATTGTTCAGCCTCATTTATTTTTGCCCTCAGGGTTGTTGCTGTAACTTTCAGTCATCATGCAAGATCTTTTGACAAGTGAACTTATTTCTTTAAAGAAAAAGTTAGCTGTGCCCATTCTTGCTCCCCCTAGTGCAACACCCTCATAAAAACTAAACTGTGCATCCAGGTGTTGTGTTCCTATCAAGGCCAAGCCACCTTGCATTCAGATCATATCCAGCTTCCGGCATTTTTGTCTGCTACAGTTATTGTTACTGTAATTTTTCTATCCTCTATGTGAGACATTTTGATCAATGAAATTATATCTGGAAAAGAGAGGGAAAAGTCACATGTGCCCTATTTTGCAGCACAGGTCAAAATCTTCATTAAGAATTAGTTTGTGCACCCAGTTGTTGTGTTTCCATCAACAGTGATACATACCAACAACCACAACAGTGACTTGATGGCAATTAACACTTTGTTTTTGTACTTAAAAGCAAGATCCAAGTGGTTTTGGGTATCCTCTGTAAACAAGGTGCCTGGGTGTTGAAGTATGAGTCAGACTTGTAGAACAGATATCTATATACAAAAGTCTGTATGTCATCTACTGTGCAAGCAAATCCAAAGCAAATGTTTGTAGGGAACTGGCAAAAAAATCTGAATGAGTCACAGTTCCATTAATTTTCAGTTGATAAATTTTTAAGTTTAGTGTCGCCAGATGGAGGCAGTTTAGGCTATTTAACTAGTGGTTTTAATATAGTAGTAAGTTGTTCTTTCTGGAGATTACACTACAAAAAGAACAAAAACAACTGTGTTGGACAACCACAAGAGAAAAATCAAAATGTATCGTTCATCAGCAATTCTATTGTTTTTTTGTAGAATTTCTGGGATATTATATCATGTCTGGGAAGACATTAGAAGTCATAATTTTAATCTTGACCAGGTCGGAAATCAGTTGTAAAGTTGTTTCTGTCCCCTTAACACAGGTGAAGTCTTCTTCAAAACAGGAAAAAATCCCCTTGTTTGAGTGGATAAACCTTTTTGTGCATTAGATAATGATTTTTATATTTTTCATTTTTAAAACAAATGTTAAAATTGAATGAACAGTGTAAAAGGATTCATCATATAAAAAGATTAAATTTGCCTCTAGCCAATTAACTATCACATACATTGCTTTTGCGATTTAAACCTCCTTGCTTTTTTTTCATTTTTGCTAAACATTTGAATGTACATTTAATTCATAAAGCAAATTTAAATTAAGTACTACGCTAGTACTAATAAATGATTTAGGTATGCGACAGTAAAAATAAGCAATTATATATTCATTCAAATACATTTTTTAATATATCGAATGTCAGTAATAATGACTTCTGCATGTAATGAGTAAATGAGAACAATCTAAACTATTTCATATTTGTTAAATGGATATATTTATCAGACCAAGCTGTACAATAAATACAACATTATATGGCACAGAAAATCGGTAGCACTGTTGGGACATAGAGAGGTCGTTGCGAAGCCCAAAATAGAACAGGGAATCCTTTCGCTTGTATTTAAAGGGGTGGGGAACACCTCCTCCTGTGTGAGTGTATCTGTGAGTCACATTCACACGCACACACACACAGAAAAAGCAAACTTAACTATAATAAATGGACTGCCACAGTAGTGCTATTTCTGGTTTGCTCATTGGAATAACACAGGATTAGAGGCTCGGCTGTAGAGGCCATCAGATGTTCCCTCGCATGAGATGCTGTGCTTGTTTCTGCCTCTTGTCACACACTGACACACAAACATACACAGACAGGCAGAACTGCCTCAGTCTGCCGGAAAATCTTTACTTGTGTCTGTCTACAAAAATATTGGGGCTGTGAGGAAATGATTTCATTTGATTCCATTGCCATTTGATGAAATATATAAGAAATATGGAAGTGTTTTTTTTATATTAAAGATGATGTACTGGGTCATTATTTTTTAGCAGTAAAGGAATTTTTATGTACCATCAGATGTCATTATTGACGCTTATTCTCATTTCCTTATTTTGACGTGGTTGGTCTATATTGTATGACATTTATTGCATGTAGTGCAGGAAGATGAAGCATTGGTATCGGCCCAAACTGGGAACATTTACTTTCAATTCTGGAATACCCAAAGGGGAAAATAAACAAAAATACCCACCAAACATCAAAGCAACTATTTATAAATTAACGTTTTGTTGTATTTGACAATTTGTTATAAAATGTGACCCAGTAGTCATTGTTTTGAGCTCTGAAAAAGACTAAACAATTTAAAACAATGGTACATTAGTTTTATTTAGGTGATAGCAGCTGGCTCAGTGCTGTCAAATCAATATTTGTGTAGATGCTATCAAAAGGGACAGGCTGTATCAGCTGGAAAAGACAAGGACACCCCCATGTGTCTGTTGAAAATGTCTGTTAGAGAAATTCAGATAACAACCTTTAGAATTGATTAGAAACATGTGCTTGTCTATTCAGCCTACTTATCTCAGACTGAGTAAAGACTGATAAACATCAAATTGGGACTCACTAAGGGCCAGTTTCAGAGACCAGCTTAAGGCCCGTTCCCACCGGGCACATACAGTTAGTGCCATGGCCTCTGCAGATAGTCACGATGGCTGGTCACACTGGGCACGTCACGTGTCAGATTAAGATCTTAACTGACTGTTTTTTAAGACACTTCAGGGTTTTCAGCTGTTTAAGCTCTTGGGTGAATCTACAGTAGTCTAGCATTTGCACATTTATATAGATGTGCTCTTCCAAAACAGAGATATATGTCATGTACAGCCATGGCCAACTAATAAAACAGTTCTATTCAAAGGTGCATATAAACCTATGGGTCAGTGATACTTGGTGGGTTTGGAAGCATATATTCTGAGAGCAAGCCCTGGAAGGCACGAATGGTCAGAATTTTAACCATGAGTGGGCGGGAGTGGGATTGAAAAAGTAGTCCTGTGCAGGGGCCTACTCCACATTCCTTACCAGTCAACTGTAAGGGGATTTACACTCATATTGATACTAAGTATTAAAGGAATACTTTAAGGCCGCGGCAGACAAGGGGCAGCGCGGAACGCACATTCTCACCCGCTACTATGGGAGAATGCGCATTCCACGCTAACCCCAGTCTGCCGCAGCCACCATAGCATCTTGAACGTACATCCAGGAAGTACAATATGCTACAGTTTTGGACTCTACAAATATACTAAATTATGTTGTTTCGAGTAAATTATGGACGCTACCCACTCCGGACACTTGGATTACATTGGACAAGCAGTATGGAGGAATATTGCCAAATTTTTGTGGTCTTTTTGAACGGGCGCCACTCAACATCACTGTAACGGAATGATGCAGAACATCTCCAGCTGCACGATAAATATTAAAATAGTGTTCCAGAGTTTTACTCAGCATGAGGGTGAGTAGAAAATGAAGGCACATCATTCTGAAGGTGAAGTATTCCTTTAAATTTAACTACCTATTTTTATAAATCGCCCTTAAAATTATAGACAATTTAATGTAGCCTAAAAGGGAACTAAGGGCGCCCCATTCGAGAGATTTTCAGCCCCCCCTGTAATTCCAACCCTGTGTATACTCAATTTATCAGAAAAATTGCTAAGCTGAGGGAACCAATGGATTGCATAACAGCTTTATTTTAACTTCAGATTCGAATAAAAAATGTTTTGCACATAAGTTCGCACTTTGGCCCTTTTTACCATAATGCTTTACTTAAGTGCTCGCTATATTTATCCATCACACACGTCCCCAGGCTCCCTCCCTCACAGATGCCCCCTCAGGCCTACAGCACAGTATGCCCGCCCAGGTCCCTCCACAGAGGGGCTTAAAGCCCCTGTGGAAACAGGCCTGGTCTGGTTACCCACCAGTGAGATGATGGATTGACGGCTCATTTACGTGAAACTTCATGGCCTTCAGGTAAACAAGAAAAGAACTGTATTAAAAATGGAGCGGAGAAAGAAAACATGTTCACCTTTTGGCGAAAGTGAAGGGAAAGAGAGACAGCAGTGCGGTTTGCACTCTGTGCATTAAAACTTAAAACCTGACAGGGTGTGTTAACAACAATTCATGTTCAGCAGTTTCACTCAGGCCAATTCTCATATCTAAATGAGGCTAAAGTGACTCGGCCATTTGTGTTCCAATTGGTTGTCCAAATTATCAGATTGCATTAAGATTGTATCTGCTTTAAAGCTGAATGCTACCTTTTAGGAATGATTTGACTCCCTGATACTGTTGTCATTTTGTCTCCATCCTGCTTTCATTTTTCTTGACTAGAACCACTGAGCAATGATCCATGGGAAGCCAAATCAACTAGGAAATTGGGCAAGATCTTTGCCCTCCCCGAATGAGTTATAAAAGCCTTTTTGCTCATTACCCTGCCACCAGAGACATTCACCATTACTCTCTGATTGCTTGTGATGGCAGTAATTTCATCTTCCAACAATCTGATCCTGACAAATGAATTTCTGCTCCTTTTTTGCTTCCATGCCTTGAAAAAGAAAAACTCAAGAGACAAAAATGGAGACCCCCAAAATTATATCAATTGAGTATTAATAGTAATTAACTAAAGCTTCACCAGTCTGGCTTGTCCAAAGACAAGGAAGTCTACAATGCCTAAAGAAAAGCTCCTGTAAAGTTTTAGCCATAGCCTGTAAAGAAAGAGGAAATTAATTAAATGCAGGGCGGGTGGTTTGGCGCCATGGAAAGAATACACAATTTAGAGTCTCGCGCCAAGGAGCCAAATGGACAAAATGAAGGTGATCAGTCATATTTTGCTCCTTTTTGACATTATGAGCATATGCTTTTTTTCTAAGAGGTCAGCTAAGCAATTTAGACAAATTGGACAAAATTGCAAAGGTAAACACAGGGAGAGGTCTCGTAATGTTTCTTTCACTCTTTTTCTTTCCCTTCAGTCTCACTTTCAGACACTGTTTTGTTTTGTAAATCCCTTACCTGGATTTTCTGTGACGGTAACGGTGAGACAAAACGACTCCATCAGGGCTATCAGGGGCAGGGCTGTGTTATGGTGTGTGACGGCGTCGCCATCCACCACGCCAAAACAAACTGCTCTCATTTGCCCCAGAAAACACTTGTGCAGCTACTGCCACAACATTTTTAGTCCCACACTCTGACCAGATCTCTTTCTTTCTCTATTGTATAGATTCTATTTCTGTATGGGTGATCTTGTAACAGTTTAGCAGCTTCACAGAATAGATGAGAAGTGAGCTTTTAGTTGCAGCCACTTAGTTTTTAATTGGTTTACATAATTAATGTCAGGATGAAGTCCAAATTAAAATTGAGCAGTGACAGCTTGCAAATACCGTAAATCCCACAAGGAATATATTTTAGTAAATTTGCAGAGTGTGCAGATTCCTTCTGTATATCATGGAATTGCTTCCATGTTTTACTGCTAAAGACAAACAGAAAAGTCTGTACATGAATCCTGTAGTTTGTGGCATGGGGAAATGTACTTTCAGACTGACTGTGGCCATTACTTGTCAAGGATCAAGCTGCTTCTGTTACAGTGTGCGTATTGTTTTGCAAAGAGAATTTATGCAGGGCTGGTTCATCAAACTGAGAGGTAGGATCCCATAACCCAGGGGGGCTGTACACCCATCCGGTTTTGACTAAAATTTTAATTTGGAAGAAAGAATAAAATAGAAAAGGACTATTACCATGATATTTTCAGGTATGGCCAAAAAGTCAAATAATACTTGAATAAGATACTATTTTATGAAATTGACACAATAGGGGCCTTTTATATCCAGTGCTAAATTCATCACATCATTCATCACAATGAAAGTAATTATGGGTTTGAAACTTCTGTAATTTCTGGTTAGGACACCTTATGGACCCTTCCTGGTAGATCATGCCACCAGGAGGATACCAACATGGGACAACACAGGACAAACCAGGATGGATTATATATGTTGCATGGCCTGGGAACATTTTGGGATTCCACCAGATGAACTGGAAGAAGGGGGAATAGGAAATTGTGGACATTTGTTAATTGTTTGCTCATTAATTGATTACTAATTAGTCTAAACTACTTTGGTGTCAAAGACTGTTACAACAGGTGAACTAGAGGTCAAACAATGAAATGACCCCACCATCAAAAAACAGAAATGGTTTTACAGGTAGTAGCCACTATATCTATAGCTATATCTTTATCTATATCTATATCTATATTGATAAATCTAAATATCTTTATATCTATCTCTCTTTCTCTGTCTCTACATATGCATATATATATATATATAGGCCTACAGTACTACTTATAATTTATATAAACTGTAGATTTATATACAAAAACATTGGATAAGTGGAATATCAACCTCAATAAAAATGGCTGATTGCATGGATTTATGCAAGTGACCACAGCACTAACCTTAGTGCGTCTCTTAGGGGTCAGCTTGTCAGCACAGACCTCAGCCAGTGCCCCTCAGCACCATGTTTCCATGTACTACAATGATTTCAAGATGAATCACTAGCAAACACTACTCACACACACTAAGTGAACCCACTGCTAACACCTTTTGGGGCTAGACATGCATGCAAGGTGCTGAAACGTAAGGGTGGGTCTCAGGATGATTTGGGCAATGGACCACATGCATTCAGCGTACCTGTGGAAAGTAACAAATACAGGTTGCTAAGACACTGTAAAGAAACCTGCTGCTGCTTTTCAACTGGTGACATGTCTTTCTTTTGGCATCTCGGGGGCCTGCTGGTATTCCTCAGTCAGTCTTCACATCAACGCTGCAGTTTCAGTGAAAGAACGGTTCCCATTTGACAGATTTTCACACTACCTTATTAGCTTAAAGTGTCATTAAAATGATGATTACGACCACACATTTAGTAAAACAAGTGAATTGAAATAAAACATTTAACATTCCTTTAAGTAGAGAGTGTGTGACTGTTCAGTTAGTTTTCATCTATTTATCTAATGACTCCGTCACAGTTTAGACAGAGGGCTAGATTCTGTCCATCCCTGTATGCCCAAAAAAAGCATGGTGCTGCCATAACCCTAATCACCTAATTGCCCTGCCCTGCCTCATTAGAAAACAAACCTAACTGGAAAATCGCCTTAAGTGGCCCAAATTAATGAGACTTTCACATTGGGTGCTGAGTCATCAGAAGGCTGAGTCAGGGTGACGTCACTTAAAAGGAAATTGCTGCTCCATAAGCTGTCAGTGGACATTTGGGCAGCAGGAGAGAGGTTGACAACCTCTGACCATCATTATTCAAGTCACGCAATTTGGTTTTGTATTGTGCTAATATTGGCTGGTCCTTTCCCTGTTCATGCAAGGAATCACAGTGCGATTAAATTAATCTGTGTGTATTTGCTGAATATTATGGTTTTGTATGTGCTGTAGCTGAAAAGCAAACTGCTAGCCAGCTGGAGCAGACTGGTATTAGTAAGTCACAAAAGCATTTAAATAGTTTGCTAAATGGATAAACAGCAGGGAAATAAGCAAGTATTGAAAAAATATACTTGTAGCATTTTACAAAGCGTTTCTGTCCCTTTTTCATGAAATTGAGTTTGCCATAAAACAATTATTACAAAATAACACTGAAAGGAATTTCAGCTGATTGTCTCTTCCTCCTATAGTCAGGCTGTGAGCACTCATCAGCTGGTTTGTCAGGAATTTTTCTTGTCTAGTCCAGTTCTTTCTCAATATTAAAGAATGTTTTGTTTTATTTTTAAATGATCTTTTTTTACGAATAAATTCAGAACAGAAATTCATTTATATTGCAAATACTTCCATTGCAGCAACTGTAACGTTTACAACAGCTATGTCACATATTCAGTAATATCTGCAAAACAAATTGAGGGAGGCTGGTTTGTTTCAGCCAGCAGCTAAAGTTTCCAAGAATTTGTCAAATTTCAACATCCATGGCAAACTAAAATGAACAGACTCTACAGCTTTCTCAGCTTTCATTTTAGTGTGTTCTTACAGATCTGTTTGTATTTTGGCTTAAAGCCCCAGTGTGTAATAAGTACCAGTTTTACCAGAGGTACGATAATTATCATATTTGTAGAATAATTTTGCCCTATGCATGATGTACAATCAATAATTTAAAAAACCTTATAATGTACGATAATTTGGCTCATTCATTTTCTTGCAAAGTTACTTTCTTATCAGACTGTATAATGCAGCCCTCAAAGCTCAACATATGCTGTACTGTAAGGAACCGTCTGATCCTCGGGAGAGTGGGATCAGCAAAATAAAAAAAGCGGGACCACATACGCATCCTAAAAGGCACTGAAACCTTAGAAACTTTCTGATTTTTACTGTCTCAGTCAATTATTATTAAATTAGTGCTCTAGGAGATGGCTGGTGTGTTAGAACATTTATCTAAAGATGATCCCCAGTTTAGATTCTACACAAATCTTCTCCTGTAGCAACAATAATCATTATGGTACTTTCTGAACTAATGTAAATATTACAGTGGTGTTAGTCATATATCTACTCTTAGCCCAAACGGCTGCTTGATTTTCCTGTCTGGAATACACTAAGATATACTAATTGAGAAATCCAGGTAGATAAAATAAATATAGTACATATAAAGTAATACTGTATTACTCTGAGATGTGGATATTTTAACACTAAGGTTGCTTGGCTTGCTAGTCTGTCCACATCTGTCCTTATCCAAGTCAGAAAGAATTGCAGAACTGTGTCACTTAGGAACAGTTCATTGACTCGGTTTAAACACTGATGAAGGAACTTTCTATCATCATCAGATTGTCAGCATGTTTATCTGGTCATACATTATGTGATAGGGGCTTTTTATCTTGCTGGTTAAATGCTTGACCCGAGTTGTTTTAGTGAACATCTCTGTGTGGAGTGTGTTTCTGGATGTGTTAGTGTTTACATGATAAATACTTTTCTGATTTCCATGACACAAGCATGCTTATAATGCATGTAGAATAATTTTCTTCAGAATAAGATCATTTGCAGCTTATGGTACAAGATTTTAACATTTCCAATCTGGCAACATTGATAAGTACTCCTATCTAGCAGTGCGCTAACTGAATGCAAACAACTGAGCAGTGCTTTCTGGCACCTCGACGTTTCAGCAAATTTCTGAAGCCGTCCAGTTGTGAGCTCCAAAGCGATATAACTATGTTTTCTTATTGTTAAGTTGCAAGCATGCTCTTCATGTATCTGGTACCATGCAGCTTTTAATAGCTACAATGTGAAATTGTTTTTCATGACCTGCAGAATCAGAAATGATGTGATGGAGTGAAAGGGATGAAGTGAAATAAAAGGGAGAGGAAGAAGGAGAGGTAGAGGCAGTCAAAAAGGGTTATTGAACATGTCGGTGCTGCAGGAGAAAAAAACTAACTCACATGTATCGCCTCTACTGGTCACCTCCATTTTGCATCACAGGTACTGAACATTACCCTTGACACCAGGGGGGGGGACCCTTGGTTCTCATCCTGCAGGTTTTCCATTCATCCCAGCTCCAACATACCTGATTCAAATGAAATGAATGAATGAATGGTTGTTGGATCTATTTGATTTGAATCAGGTGGGTTGAATGAGGGATGGATGGAAAAACCTGCAGGAATGCGGCTCTCGAGGACCAAGGTTCCCCAACCCTGCTTTACACGATAAAGCTGGATTAAATGATTGAATAAATTAATATTTGTCATCTAAATTAAAATTTTACCTATTTTTTAAAACTTTTCTTGTTGGGCATCACAGCAAGCACTGCTGTGTTGTGTTTTACAATTTTAGATCCTTCTTATTCAGCTGGTTCAAATATATTGCTGCAGAATCTTTAAAACTGACTCATATGTGATATGAACACAGCAGCTGTTAGAAAGAAGAGCGACTCGACTATTTGACGTACTTTTATGAAGTTCATTTGTATTACTAACAAACCTGCCACAGATAAAGAGCTCATTAACAAAGCCATACAACCAGATCTTATTGAACTTGACACTGAATGACATCCAGACTGGCTCGATGACTGCAGTGATGACCCCATTATTTTACCCGTCAGCCACTGAGCTTTCTGGACCTCATAACTCTCAAGGTCACTGTGTGATGACTTCATTATGTTAGCTCCCATGGCTCTACATTCCTCCTGCTGCTCTTTAACCCCCATCGTACTGTGTGAACATTGACTATGTTTTCCAGGGGAGGAAGATACTCACATGTTCCAGGATAAAACAAGCTGTAAAATGTTGACACTGTTGAGGCAATTCTTGAAGAACACAGTGACGTGAAGGTTTCGGTATTTACAGTGTGGGTAAACCACTTCTTCTATGCCTTTTCTTTCATGAGAGGTACCCAGCTGCAGACAAAATGGCGGCCACAGGCGGCGCCATACCTCTGCTCGATCCCAGAAGTCTGCTGTGCGACGCCATACCTCCACTCGATCTTGGAGGTCTGATTGGGCAACCTAAACGTATATTCCGGAAACCAAGTGACGGGAAGGGAAGGGAAGTTTTTTTTTTGTTTGTTTGTTTGGTTTTTTTTACGTTGCAATGGAAGTTAGTTCGGTGCCTATGGACGATGTAAATGGATCTACATATCATCCTCCACCTTCTTCTATTTGACCAGTGG
>JBBBVT010000023.1:17293911-17311851 GCA_037177035.1 Craterocephalus eyresii | reverse complement strand
AAATAATCAATCACATCTTCTAAAATGTTCCACATAGCTATATAAATATAAACATCTTAGACCCAAATAGCTATTTATTCTATCCATATTTATAGAGATAAACGTATTAACCATTTTATTGTGTTTATCTGAAACTGGTGCCATGACCAATATGGGTGACAGGGATCGGTATTTGCCCAAGACGACCGGTCTCTGCCGAAGAAGACCGTTTCCGCTGTTGAGGCAACAGACTTCCGGGATCGAACAGAGGTACGGCGCCGCCTGCGGCCGCCATTTTGGCTGCAGTTAGGTACTCTTGTCTTTCATTGACTCAGTCTTATCATTTTTTATTTGGTAGCATCTGTCATTTTTCCTTTTCTCTAAAGAAAAGTGCATGAAAGGCTAGCAAATTCTATGGGCAGTCCATGACTACATGCACTTCACTAGTCATCCTGACTTGTGTATGCAGTATATCGGCTACTTACGCAAAAAACATAGAGACAGAGTCATGTCAAAAAAGAAAGTTAGCCTACATTTCAGTTCTTATGTTTTATATAATTTTAAAAAATCTTGTGGTTCTGACCAAGCTTACACTTATTAAACACAACCCCACATGAAAATAAAGTAACATTTCACATTGTTATCATTATTTATTGAACAAAATGTAATCCAAAACGCAGCAGTGAATGAAATGGAGTTCAGGAGGCAAGAAGCTGCTGCTGTGAATCAAATTACCTGATCGATTATCTTTAAGTGTAATTAAGTCTCAGGTGTGCTTTAACGCAATGCCCAGGAGGAAAGACATAAAAATATCATCTTATATCGGGGGCTTTCAAACGTTTTGAGGCTAGGGACCCCTTCAACAAAGACCCCCCATCATCATAATCTTGACTTCAATCCAAAAACATTCACTGCCATTTTAACCAACTAGTTGATAGGAACTATTATCTAATACTATACAGATTTCATGGAAGTACTTTTAAACAGGGTAATTTGTGTCTTTAATGTGTAATATGTGCATTTATCATTTTTATGTAGCAGATCTCAAATCTTTAAAATAACTAAGTAGCAGGACTTGTAAATTCCAAATTAACAACTTAAAAAAAAACATTAAGCTTATCAAAGTGATTTAACTTTAAGATATTGGTATGATAGTTCCTTTTGCAAATAATAGCGAAATCAAGCATTAACATTTATACTATACATTTGATCAAAGACTAATGACTTACATCAATAACTCAATGAATTAGTGAAGGACGAGCCTGTTTAATCTATTCTTGGAGTAATGGGGGACGCACTCTCAGATCATCCTGCACTTACAAACAAGCTCTGTACTATTTATTTTTCATTGCAATGGAAAACGATGGCTCAGAGAGGAAAGTGGTAGGAAAGGGAAGCAAAATTTGTTTGACCTCAGCAGTGAATGTGGGACACTCTGTGAGAGAGCGAGGGCCGAAAGCTTTCATGATTAACCTGCTGGAATTATACTTACAATGTACTTTTTCCAACAGATTCCCAAACGTTGCTCTTCTGTCTGTCCTATGACGTGACGTGCTGTTGCTTGTTGAAGTGGATGGATTTCGGTTTATTTTTCTTTCTGTCTCTGTCCATAGAATAGAGTAAGCTGGTCCATCCTTTTCATTTACAGAAAACTCTGAATCCACCAATCTAAGAGGAAAGTTACAAACAATTTCTCAGGCTATGCATGTGTTTGAAGCTGAACATGAACATTTTGGAGGCAATGGGTTAACTATAAATAAATCTGCATTCTAAAATAGTCTAGAGTCAAATTTTAGGCCATTTTGTCAACAGCTAAAGCTTTGCTGAAAGTGCGTCATACAGCAGCAGCGCCAACAAACCTACAACACAACTGATTAAAAAACCTGATGTAAAGAAGAACGGGCACAATTTCCCAGAATCAATGTTAGAGGCTTATTTTGTCCTTATAGAAAACAATTTCTTGAAAAAAGTTCTGTTTCTGGCGGTTCTAAAATCATCTGGTGTTCTTGGTTTGTCACACGCCACTTTAGCTAAAGCTTTTCTAAATTACTATGTTTTAGATCTTATGTGTTTTTGTTGGTTTGTTTGTTTATTTATCTAACTGTCAGATAAGCACTGGATCAACTTTTTTCATGTATATATACATGATATATAAAGCCTCACAACTTCACCGTGAACAATAAAAAATACTAGGATACTATTCGTGCACCAGTTTGCGGCTGTTTAAAAGAAACCCCTGCATGACCAAACTTTCTCCACTCTCCTCTAAACAGGCTACTTGGTCATTTTAAAAAAGCAATAAAACGTGGACATGTCAGAATATGACTTAAATGAATAGTTTGACATTAAAACAAATATACTTTCTAGCATTCTTGGCAAGAATTAGATGAAAAGATTGATCCCACTCTCGTGTTTGTGAGCAAAGTACAGAGCTGGAGCCAGGAGTCAATTAGCTTAGTCTAGCATGATGCCTGGAACGGCTAGCCTTGCTGGAGGCACTGCTTGCTGTATTTATTCACTCAAAGCCATGCTAATGGTTCCCACTTTCAATCTTTAAGCTAAGCTAAGCTAATAGCCTCAATTCCACACTTCAGTGCGGCGTGATAAGCTGCTTTATGTGCTGTGTAATAGCATTAACAGAGGTGTCCCTTGCATGAATAAGACGAAAATATACATTTACAGCATTTCAGTAACTGGATCACTGTCTGTGTTTATCTGTGTGTCAGTCTTTTCCCTCCAGTAGTCCAACCATCTGTCTCTCATCTTCTAAAAGTATTTACCGTTCACTTCCCCTCCGCCTGCCATCCCTCTGTGGGAGACTGAAGTGTTGATAGTAGAGAAATGATGGCTCTAGTGATTCCTTATTTTGGCAAACTCATCACCCCTACCTCGGTCTTCTGCCTGGGGTGATATAACCTAGGCCAGAACGTACAGCGTATTGAGTTATAAAAGCTTGTTTTGTTTTGGGTTTTTTTGCGAGAGAAATGCTCTGCTGCCATAATGCACTCATAAAATGAAAAAATGTCACAATCCATCCAAATGCTAATGCTTGGACTGATTATAAATTTGACTTTGTAATTGATAAAATTACCAGAATGCTACAAGTCTACAGGCAATCATTCAGCAAACTTACTTGTGCATAGCGCAACTGAGAGATGTCTCTGAACAAGAACATGGCATAAAAATATATACTTTTTTAAAACTTGTAAACCATTTTGATGGATTTGCAAAAAGAAATAGAAATCGGGATCAAGGATTTACAAAAGATAAAACTTTTTTAGATTTTCAGATTAACCTCTATAAAAAACTAAATAAATAGAGAAGCCATAAAGTAGTTCACTTTAGGCTGGTAAATTGTGAACAGTGGTGAGCCTTGCCACTCGTCCCACAATATTCTGAGACTAATCAGTTTTGAGTACAGATGACGCCACCTCCATACCTCCGTCTCACAGCTCATATGTTTGGTTCTCCATGCCCCCTCTCCCGGTACATATCTAATTCTCTGACTGCAGCCAGTGTCTCCATCACAGCCTGTCAAGACACACAAAAGTAATTCAGGTATGCCCTGTTTGATTTGGGTCAGGGCCTCCTAAAACTAATACCTGTAAGCCTTATAATATGGTAATTTGTAGCGGCTGGGGTAAGGAACGTGGATTTATCAATAACTGGGCTAATATTGAGCTTAGATTGGGTTTTTGGAGGGAGACGAGGGGCACACTGACGGGTTGGGTTAAACAGAGGTTATTTAATAAGGGGGTGGCTGTTATTCCGAAAAGGGAACCAGGGGAACTTATAGGCTGTCTGTGAGCAGGCACTGACAGCCTCGTAGACTGACACTCCGTGTCTGTCCCATGGGGGAAATAGGTAGACAGGCATGCACCCACGTACATGTGCACAAGAACACATAGAAATTCAGCCTAGGTTGTGAGGTTTATAAACGTTTCATTACAGTAATTTGCTTTGTCTGTCCTGAACCTGTACAAATGTGCTTCCACATACAGATGAGTTGGGTTTTTTTTGTTTGTTTTTAGAGGGTTTTTTTTTTTTTACTGTAAAATTCCTCAGAAGGATTGGATCACTTTTAAATTGATTTTCTTCTGGATTTTCTTAAAAACTGAAGGCCTGTTTTTCATAGTTAAGCAGTAATAAAAAAAAGGTCAAGTACAATTATGTCGCTGCATTTGTCATGTGATAATATGACTATTAAAAAAAAAGGGAAAAGAAACACTTGCTCGCGCTCAAGTAAATGTCAAGATGTCACAGAAATTGTTGGGGCTCATTTTCTGGGAACCTAATATCTTTAAAAAACATTGGCTTCTTTTGTCAAGTAGTGACTGAGATTAATTCAAACCCCTCCGAGGGACTAAAGGAAGCTTCAGGGGACGACAAAAGCTGGCAAGTGTTTTCATGCAGCCATTGTGAGTAGCTTTATTTTATTAATAGAAAATGGAATGGATAGAAGCAGAGAACTCAACAAATGCATGGTTTTACCTTTGGGAGGGTTGGAAAATGTTCTTATTCAGTAGAGAGTAAATGAGGACATACAAAAATCAAATGACTGAAGAAAACTTTAAATATTGCTGGAATTATTCAAAGAGCACAGAGATGTACAGTAAAAGTCATAAGTTTGGACATGTCCATTCATTTAGAATTTCTATGTCTCCAAAATTATGACTGATGATAGTACTGTCACTGCTTTGGCTCTAATCATGTCCCCTTGTTGGAAGCTTGTTTTATTTCTTTTTTTCATTTCTGGCTGAACTTGCTGCCTTTTAGTTTTGTCATGATTATAAGATGATTACTTGTTCTTCAAATAATTTATCATTGAATTGTCTTTTAACATCAAATTGGACTCTCTCGAGTTTCTAATGGAAAGGGAGAGCAAAGCTCCCTCAACATTCAAAGCTGATCATTACCAAAAATATGACATGGGCCACTAAGAAGGTCTCTGACCTTCAATGACCTGGTTCTTTCACCCAGAGGCAGAAAGGTTGGGTATCTGCTTGCAGGACTGACAGTCAGGATGCATCCAAGCCCTTCTTGTATTCTAGGATGATGAGTGCTGGAAACAGGACTCACAGGTCACAGACCCCATTCCTGTTTCAATTGTATTCGTTCGGCCTTTAGAGTTGTCTATTCATTGTGTGGTTGTTTGGTAGGTAAATAAGTCCTGAATGACAGTTTGACCACAAGGGAACCATCAGAAGCTGCATAGCCGAGTGCCTCGGCACACCCTTTAGTGAAGATTCTGGCAATGTGAATGAGGATAGCTGCTGGAAACACAAGCCTGGTTCGTCTTCACTGCACACCACCAGTGACAGACCGGGTGGAAGACCTCATCACTGGAATATATCCAGGGTCCAGCAATCTGGCTTTGCTTCTTGATCTCCAATTTCGAGCCTTAATCCCATTGTTGTTATAGAACATGTATTTAATATTCAGCTCATGCACACAGAACCAGGAAAAAATGAAAAAGGTAAACATTGCGGTCGTGGCCACGGTTCCAAATATGTGGTTATTGCGTCAGCCCTTACCGAAGGGCAAAGCTTCCACATCTGTACGGACAGCAAGCAAAGCGCACCCGTGCACGCGCGCTGACGTAAGTCGCACAAAGGGAACGCATTAAGTCTCCTGCCTACTGTCTTTGCGTCATACCTTGCACCCGAGCCAGGGAAGTGCTGCGTAATGAGCTGCAGAGATGAAAGCAGCTCTCCAGGCAGCAGGAGGCACACGTTCCTGCACTGTGAAATGTTTTTGGCCAATGCTATCTTTCCCCGAATCTCCCCAGACAAAACAGGAGCAGACCGGGCAGATGGTTGTGATAAGATAAAAACCACCTCCACAGGCAGTGGAAGCATGAACACATGTTTGATGGGTTGTTTACCAGGAATAACCTTTTTTATGATTTGGGGAGTCAAGGCCATTTTTTGTGACATGGATGTATTTCAAAATCAGTCATTTGGTGCCAGTAATATAAAACACTGACTCATTTGGTGGCATATTCTTTCATTTAAGTCTCAAAGTTGCTTTCTTTGTGATTATGTGGGAAAATGTTTTGCCCTTTTGTGAGCCACAGGAGAGACCAAAACTTTGTTCCATCATGATTATTTTTGTTTCTTTTTATGGCAAGTGTCTCCAGAAGCACAAAAATGCCAGATTTCAGACTGAACAGACATGCAACATCTTACTCCACTGTCAGACCTGCGAACCTAAAAAAAATACACTGACATATGTTCACAGACTCCAGTTGTGACTGTGGTTGTGTAGCTAATTAGAACCAATGTGGCCACACTGTTAATCACCTCCATCCCAGCCTTCTCACAGTTTGTTAATACTGGATCTCTGAGATTACCTAGACTTAATGGACTCATTAATTACACACAGTTTGCTGTGTTTTTAATTAGTCATCTGTTCATGTAACAAATCAGTGGTGGGATTTTTTTTTTCTTCTTGCCAGGAGTTCTACGTTAGGTGACGTTACTCATAACAGCTGCTGAACGGCCAGCTTGAAAGAGTGAACAAATGATGTGTCAGGGAGTAAATGTGAGTGTAGGGGTGCGCGTCTGCTTTGTTTCCAGCCTGTTTGTTTTTGGTTGAGTTGTCTTAAGAATGGCAGGGCATGTTCGGATGCCAATCGGTTGTTTACTTCAAACTGCGAGCTCCGTAATGGGTCTCAAGCCCTGCATGTGTGGAACTTTGGGAAAACACAGAGTGGGCATGAAGCACAGGTCTGCAGGAAAAGTCCTGGCGGCCTCTCTCACGGTGCGAAATGTAAAACTGTGGAAATGTTTTCCTAATTTGTATATTTTCTGGAGTAGAACCACAGCATCTACATGTGTTAATTAGCGCAAAGTACTTCATGATGTAGCGCTACACATCGGCGTGACATTCAAAGAAAATGTCGGGCACATTTGTGACCGTTTTTGCTGCCGTTGCTACCGCTTTCTCCCACTCGGGTCCTCGCTTGTATCTGCTTTGTAATGGGAGTCAGATGCGATGGTGTTTATAACCGGCCTGATTCATTCACATGCTCTCTAATTAGCTGCAAATGGGCAAAGGTGGACATTTTTCCCTCTTAGAAGTCGTGAGCTATGGCCATGCCGATACAAGATTATTTTTAAGTGTTTTAGGTGTTTTAAAAAAGAGACTACATTTGATATTTGATACAGAGGTGGAAACATTAAACAATATATTAAGAGTCCTGTAGTTTATTTATTTTATATTATCTATCTTATATATATATACTATTCACTAAATGTTTGCAATATTCAAACTTTTTTTAAATTCATAATAATAAGAGAGCATAAAATGTTCATGCTGCCCTATTATATGGTGAATGTAGGGCATTTAAGTAGAACGGTGTAGTGCCAATTTCTCTGTTTCATGTAATTTATTGAAAGAAGCTTACAACTACTGGGTATGAGTCAATTTAAATGTATGTATGTGTTTTCTTTATATTCATTTTTCACAGTAAGTAAAACTTCAGAAAACAGTTTTTCTGGATAACACTTTGTTTCGTTGTGTGTGTTGGCCCTGCAATAATCCTGCCTCTCGTCTGCTAATTACTGGGATAGGCTCCAGCTTCCAAGTGACCCTAAATTGGAAGAAGTGGTGGAGAACATGGATGGATGGAATATTCCCATCAGACTGTTCTAACCCTATTCTTCATGTATTTCTCAAGCTAACTTGAAACTCCTTTCATCATGAACCTGAATGCAGCATGGTCAGCCATGACAGAATGTGTGTCAAAAGTCCTATGGCCATAAAGTTAATCCAGAAACTGAACTGGATCTATTTGGTTGGGTTTAAAATCCTACATGTATTAATTGTATTCCCCCCCTTTTTCTCATGCTAAAGGGAAGGAGATTCCCAGTTTGATCAATAGAACTGAATTTGCATGCGAATCGATTTTATGATAAGTGTAAATCTCACCCACACATGTTCCTATGCTACAGCGGCTATTTAACTCTGAGGAGCGACACATCTGAGGGTGACCTGTGACTCTGCTCATAAATGGTGGCAACGGAAAGGGAGGGCCTGTCCTATTGTCCTCTTCAATTAATCTTCACTGCGGACAAGGCCTCTTTCATCAACTCTCCCCACCACTTCTTTATGGGGCTCTCTCAAAACGGGTGGGTGAGGATGGTCCCACAACTCAACGTGAAACTTGGAGAGGTCATAGGTCGAATGTGTAGGATGGCATGAAGAAGAAGAGAGGAACAGGAAGTATCGGGGTCAGGGTGAGAAAGCAGGAGGGAAGGGTGCATGAATAGTGGAGGGAAGAGGGGACAAAGTTCCAGTTTAAACAGTGTGAACTTGAGCTCGACAGTAAAAAAGTGGATATTACTCAAGCTGCAAACACCTGCAGCTTCCTTAATAAATCATGGAGGTGCCAAAAAGGGGAATTATCTGGGAATAAATGGGTGGTGTTGTATGTCAAGCTCTGCAGGGCACTTATTGATATGTAGATTAAACTCATGTCACTTTATAGTTACATAATTTATAGTTAGGAACCTTTTTTTTTTTTTAGATTTTCTTCTGGAAGTGCATAGATAGAAGATGAACATTGGGTGACTCTGTTTAGATGCTTTTGTTAATAATTTTAATTTTGTTAATGTGCAATATACCTTTCTTTTTTCCAATTTTTCTTAATGGAAATAAAGTATATAGCAAAGAAGAGTTTTTTTGTTGTTTATTTTTAATCCAGTGGAGCTCTAATGTCAATATTTTGTGTGTCCATATTTATTCTTTAGCATTAACCTTTTTTGGCAAGTTTTCCATCATTTCTTTAGGCAGTCCTCTGGATACTGTTTAGAGAAATTCTCCAGACTTCATGAAGGACTTTCCGAAGCTCTTCTTTGGATATTGGTTTCCTTTTATTATAATTTCTGTCAAAAGTATTCCAAACTGCTTCAACGATGTTGAGCTTCAGGTTTTGGGATGGATTCATTCGTCTATCTGACCTATTGGCATGGATTTTGAGTCCAGTTCATTTGCATACCTTAGCCTTTTCTACCTGTTCAAAATAATCTCAAGCCACTTTTATAGACACAGTCCAATTCAATCCAATTCAGTTTAGTCCAAAAAATGTTTTATATTAACAGTTTATAATAACTCTGCTCATGTAAGCCATTTCATAGAAAATATTTACCTTTCCTAAGAAAACCAATATTTGTCTGATATTCAATCCCCATCCTGAACTTCCATGGAATGGCCTGCAACAGTGGAAATAAATTTTTTTTATTTGCAGGGAGGAAAACTTCCAGCAGAACCAGACAGAGGAGGAAGAACCACTTGGGGGTGGAGAGGACAGGAAAGAGGGTCAGCAAGCACCATAGCTCAAAGTCGGGGATACCAGCTGAGAAAGTGAAAAAGAAGCACAAATTAATGACAATAAAGTCATACATGGAGAATGGGAAGTGCATCATGGGTTGTCCCCCAGTACTAAGCCTAGTTAAGGGTCACCAAGCCAGCCGTGATGATGATGATGCTCTTGCGCTTAATTGCAAAGGTAGATCTGCTTCCTGAACCCAAATAAAGACTTGCTTTGATAACAGAGGGGCCTGAAAACTGGAGACTTTAGTTACTGTCTACTCTGGACACCTTCAGGCCACATAGTTGTGTACTCAGAGTTGCTGCTTCACCTTTTTGTCTTATCTTACTGTGTATGTACATCTTTAAACTAAGCAGCCTTTATAAAAAATGAATCCTTTTTGGTCAAGAAAGGAATTTGTACACACTTAGAGAAAATCATTATGCTGTATCAAAGATGTGCAGAACTTTCTAAGTGAGTCTCTTTTTCAGTGCAGAGCACCCAAAGCTGCAGTTTCTTTTTCTCTTTGGGAGAAAATGGCTTTATGTTGGAAATACTAGATGTTCTATAAAATGGTTAATGGGGTGTAGTTGGACTGGGTATATAAACTGTCGTCTCATTATTCTCCAAGACTGTTCATCAGTTGAGAAAAAAGTCATATTAATGACTTTCTTAGACCTTTATAAAAGTAAACAATGAGTAAGGTTGGATGGTGAGAAGTTCTGAAGGAATAGTGACGATAAGTCGAATTATTCAAATGATGAAGCTTCTGCAGAGGCAGCTTTGCGTTGCTTTGACTCACGGAATCATGGCGCGTTTCCATTCCAACGCTACATTTCCCACACACTCCCATTTTCTTTCCGACTTTAAAAAAAAACAGTCGCCAGGCTGCCATAGCCGTGGAAAGCTATCCCTTCCCACCGCTACCAGATATTACCAGATATATTTCCATTGAACTCGGATGGCATAAATTCAGCTCACATACATTGACCACAACCTCAGAGGTTGTGTTTCGCCTTGTGTGTTTGTGCCAGCGGTTACAGGCCGTCGCACAAGCAGCCGCAGATTAAAAAGCATCACCACAGCTTCTGCTGAAACACGGGTTACAAACTTGACTTTTAAGGCAGCTAAACACATACATCTGCACACACTAGTCGAAGGTTTTGCAACATTATGGAAGCTTCATTATCCGTTGTTTCCTGGAGGGGGCTTTCTTTTAGGGAAGCTTTCTTCTTGGTTTTACTCAACAGACGTGGAGGACTGCTGTGACTAACCTCTGAATGGCCCGTGAATCTGCTGCGAAATTGAAATGGTCGGCTGGAAAAGAATGGATGTCGAAGCGAGCAGACCATGAGAATGAAAAGAGAGCAGCCATAAAGCCACATTCAAGCTGCGCTCAGTGGAAGTGCAGTGGGATGAAGCAGACATGGTGCGTAAACATGCCCTCTTCAAATAAAGACCATCAGAGACACACACACACACCTGCTCTCTCCTGCGACTCTGAGCCATGTGCTTTATGTGACCCGCCGTGGTCTGCTGAGGAATGCTGAACAGAACCACAAATGGACCAGACACACATCCAGATGACATAAAACTCAATTGGCTGGTTCCCGCTCTCTCTCTGTTTCTTCTCATCCTCCGGTAATTCTTCCTCTGTGTTGAGCTTCGTTCCTCCACTTTTCCTGTTCACTCTCATTTGTTGAGCCATGCTGTCATTGTGGCACTCATCTGTACTTGGCTTCCACAAGAATTCTTCCATTACTAGTTCCTTTCATCTGCTCTTTGCCTGGTTTATTCTCATTATGTGTCACCCCTCGCTTCTTTACAATGATTTAATAATAATAACTGCCTAATCTTCAGGTATTAAGCATGATTAAATGTTTTATCAACATTTCAAGTTAAAAAGTATAGTAAACATACCTTCTAAACATGTTCAGCATCTCCCCCACATATCAGATCTTTTGATAATCTTTAGAGATATAGAAAAAAGTGAGTGGGTAAACAACAGTCTCTCAGGAATATTCAAACCTGGAACTCTAAATTTACATTTCCAGGAGTTATGCCGCCACCCATCCCATAATGTTACATACTTTACTGTTTTGCCCAATGATACACATGTCATTCAATATCACCACAGTTGAAGCTTATGGAAGATGGATATCTTAAAGATACCTCCATTGACAAACAAGTAGGATTTTAAACCTTAAGAAGCAAAGCATTTCGATTAATTTCATCATGTGGGTATGCTTTTTGTAAAAATTGAGTTCACAAAGCTATTAACAAGAATTTGACCTGTAAGGTATGCTTGAAATCACTTTTGGGTACTTGAAAGTAGCCCAAGTTTCCGAATTTAGATATTTTGGTTCTAACTCGTTTAGATGCCACACTGGCATCCGTGATGTAATTTCCTGGAGCCATTGTTGCCCTCCAGCATCCTAAGCCTGAGAAACTTCACTTCACAGATGTATTCTTTACAGCCTGGAGCCTCACATGACAGCTGCATTTTGCTTTAAAGAAAAGTGTCACATGCCAGCAAATAGATATCATCACACTGGCTGGTTTGAATACACCATGGCTGAATGAACAACGAAACCCGTGAGGATGCTATCAGAGGAAAAAAATAACACTGTGCTGAAATTAGAGTTTTAAAAAGTTGACTGGGACCAAGAGTTGTGAGATGGCGATCCCATGACTATCCTAATTGTACACTTTGATGTCAAGTCTATTGATCCCTTAGGTTGTAGAAGTGTGATTATACAATGGTTAGCGAAACCTGCAATGGCAGTTTGATCATGGAGAGACCAGTTGGCTATGTCAGCAAAAACACGCAAGCTGCTCTCAGGCATAGGCTTGTTGTTGTGAACGGTAAAATGACAAGAGGCTTAACCAACAGTGGATGCCTTTGGGACTCAAGAGAGCCTGAACTGGAACAATGGATGGCTGTCCAGTGATTGTCCACCTCTGTAGCATGCTACCAGTGACATACTGAGCAGAGTAGTTCATTTGCATTATACAGTGGATAATGTCCAGAATAAATGCTTTCTTGCTTGGTCACCCAAGTAATGCTTGATAATTCTTTTATTGTGCTTGAGACAGTTGAGTAAGTTGCATGCAGTATGTGCATTTGCCCTGTCATTTGTTAAAAGTTGTCACCAGAGTAGTCTTACAGTAATACATTCACATGAAAACTCATAGGCAACTCCAACCCAAATCTTTATGTCCAACATACTTGCCAATCCTGAATGTAAGTTTGCTAAATATATTACTTGTAATTCTTATATCATTTACATTTTGATGGAAATGATTTACATCTGATTTCTTTCTATAGGATTTAAATATTATTATTCTTGCTCTCATTTACCGATATTGTATATCGCTACTTTGTAGTCATGTCCTTAAAAACTATCTAATGGAGAATAGCTGTGATTGGTAAACTATTTTGTGGTTTCATGTTTCTTTAAACAATTTTAAACAAATGCACCAAAATATACACGCTGAATGACCCCTTTGTAACTCTATCAGAGTTTATAGCTGTTCATGAAACAGACATTGTAGCCAAAACCACAAATTTCAAAGAAAGTGTCGTTCGAAGAGAAGTCAGAGGCATGAGACAATATCATTTGGAAATCTTGCCTGTTTAAACAAAACTGTATGACGAACTGTAAAAAAGTTTTCCACCTATATTAATCTTTGCTTAAGTGGTGGCCTGGCCCAAAATACCAAGAGACCAATCCCAAAAAAGCTTTAAAAGCGGTAGTTTTAAAGATGACTGCTGAAATAGGCCAGTTCCTAAAAACACAAACTGTCTCTTTGTGAAAATGCTGATTATACACTGATTGCTTCAGTTAATTTTGATGGAAATGTTGCTTGACAGAGAGTTAACATAGATTATAGGATAGACTGTTACCCTCAGCGCAACCCAAGCATCATTAAAGAGCATCATGTTATGCGGTTGGGTTTGTTTAGCCTGCAGTTTACACACTAAACAGAGTTGCCAGGCGGTAAATGTTTCTATAATGCCGATCAATACGAGACAGTGGAATAAATGAATTCTCATGGGAATCATGGTTGGGAGCTGCGCCAATGACGTAGACGTCTCTCAGAAGTGTAGTCTTGGACATGTGTTGACTTTCTCTGCCACACAATAGTAGATCAAAACAGAAAAACCAAATTACAGTTTGAGACCTCACACTGGTTTTGCTTGCTTTACTATCGAACGCTTTGCATAATATTTGGATCCGTTCTTTTTCTCTGGTGGCGTTTAAATTGCTTGTTTAATGTTTCCATCAGCAGACATTTTACAGAATTAAGAAATTGCTCACCCAATGGCACATGCAAACCAGGGACTAGTTGGGTATTTTTTCTGTACGTACAGTAGTTGGTTACAAATTTTTCCCTCCCATCCAAGTTCTCCTTCTTTATACTGGACATTCATGTGTGATTGAGCAGGTTTTTCCAACCTTCCCACCCCTGCTGAACCTCATGCCATTATAAGACTAAAATACATAAAGGAAAGCACTTTTTCCATCAATTTCAATGTTTATGTTGTGCTTTTCAAAATTAATGTTGACACCTTGCATGATTATGTTGGGAATAGTTGGCAGTACATTTGCCCACATTTATTGAGGACTGGTTTTATAAAGGGCCTGTCCACACAGGAACTACACTATTGGAATCTCAACTTTAAAAAATTCCATTTGAAAAAAAAAAAAAAGTCCCTACGAGATTACTTTTTTTGTTTGTTTGTTTTTTTATAAAACTTTGCTTTTTAAATCCTGGAATCGAATTATTGAAAAAAGTCTTCACTGTGAGTTTCTATATAATTTTTTGTTTCTGTGATTGATTACAGTTATTAGAAATTAAATGACATTGTTTAAGACTTGAATATCAATTTTGAAAACAAAAAATTGGAATTGAAACAGAAAAGAGCAGAGTAAAGAGCAGATAAGAACCAGCTGTTTCCACTTGGTTCTATGGTCTTAAGAACACATGACTTTTCACCGTTGTCAAAAGCAAAACTACATTTTTTTTCTTCTCCTGAAACAGAAGCCATCAAAGGGATTGCATGAAACACTAAACTGACATTTACGGCATGGCAGGCTTGAGTATATGTAATTACTGGGATTCCCCTTAAAGGATGCCCCTAAATTATTCGTCTTTTTTTATGTTAACGCAAAATGAAAAAATGTCATGGGACACCATTAACCAGCCGCAGCTCTGTCAAATATTCCCTCTCCATTTACGTGCTTTTGAGAAAAACATTTCTAAGATTTATTTGTTTTCATATTAATTAGTGAGAGTTTTTTTAAAGCCTACTACAGGAGGAAGATCAAGTCTTAAATCATGTCTGATTCAGGATACTTTAAAGAAAGAGGATTTGTTTTACAGCATATACAGTCATTTCAGAGCATGGCACTTAATCATGGTCAAACTTCCACAGACAAATAAACAAGTAGATTTTAGTCCGTCCACCTAAATTGCACACCTCATAAGCTTGTAATTATCATGCTTAATTTGTACGTGAAAATAAGCAAGGCCTCTGAATGACTCAGGGTGATGTGCTTTTACTTTAAACGTACTAATTTAGCTCATGGGAGTCAAGCTGGTGCATGGGAAGCACATAAGTCTGAGCGCAACCAGGGAATTGGTCTTCTAACAGAACTTTTAGAAAACAGCGGCATTGGTGTTTTGTTTTGGTTTAAAGGAAGAAAAGATACAAAAGAAAAAATCCAGTCCCTTTATCTGGATTATGCACCAAGTTTAATTCTTTTTGGGACCTTGCATCTGCTTGTTGGTCTCACTGCAGAGCGAAGTTATACATGAGATGGAGAAGTCTTTTGTTTCCAAGCTCTACGGCAACAGCAGCACTTCCTCTTTACACAGATGCTTGATAACTCCAACCTCATGAAGCCATAGTAATAAATCTGTAGTCTTTTTTTTCTCTCAGCTGTACATCCATGTTGTTCACCTTGCCACTGATCAGTAATTGTTTTAAAGTAGTTCTTCACTGTCAAGGCAGTATTGGCATTAGTCTGTGCATTATCTTCCCTTCACCTTAATTTCAACTGCAAGTGTCTTAAAGATGCATTACCAAATTTTCAGAATTTAAAACTGTGCATCTCCATCACTGCCCAGCAATGTCACAAGGGTAAGAAAACACACATCACAACTTTTTCTTCTAGGTTGCCACTTGACGTCAAGTTTTTTCTTTAAGTTCCACAGCCAATGCTAAAAAACAAATGGAAACACATCGACCCCATCATAGACAAAATCTGCAAAAGTTCTGTAGTGCCGCTTTAATGGTCTTCCATCTAGTAGGAAAAAACAAATGGAATTGTTTAAGGACAGATGTGTAATACCAAAATATCTTCTCTTGATTTTTGCCATTGGTTTGTGACTTTTTTTATTTCAATACTGAGGTTCATACTGATACCAATACTGCGCGTCAATACATTCATTTCAAGGAAAATAGGAAATACAAATAAAACTTATTGAAATTAAAAGAAAGAAAAAAGAAATGCTTTGAAAATTCAAATATCTTGTGTAGATTAAATTAATACAAGATAAAGAATGATTATTTTCCAAATAAAATGATTGGTCTACAAATCAATGTAAGATTATTCAATTAAAACTTAAGATATAGCAGTGTAGTGGTAACTCAATATTTTTAAAAAAGTATCAAATCCAGTATTTATATCAAAGTATCTTCCTTCAGAATATGGATACACCTCTCTGTGCCTTTGGATAAGGGATACTACAAGTCAGCTGTTTTGCTTCCTCGCTCCACTGGAGTAGATTGAATCAATGTGTTTCTATTAGCAGGCCTATTTAATCCAAATAATTACCTCGAACCGTAAGGAACCTGGAAGGAGATGAAGCAAATTAGCCGCATGTCAAGAAGTTGAGAAGAGAGAGATGCACTGATCCCTTGGCTGAATTCGCCTCCCTGTGTCCTAACCTTTTAATGGCAGCAGCAGTGTTTACCATTGTTTAGACAATAGCAAAGATTCCAACCACAGTTTGTTAAACTCTGGTGGAAATGTGGAGAACCGCTCCATTGCACTTCAGTCAAAATGGGAAATGTGAAACACATGAAGAGCTAACTCCAGTCATTTCTCAATAATCTCTGCGGCCAGGGCACCTCTGCATGCCGCCTGCACATGGGGCGCCTTTGCTAACTTGTTAAGTCACACTTTCAGGAGGGAAAGCCCTCCCATGGTGCAGAGTTTAACATGATGAGTTGTCCTTGTTGACTTTATTTTCTTTCCCAGCCTTATTAATAGTCTTTGGATGGGAATATGCTTCTCATTCAGCAAATCTACTTAATGCAGTTGCATTCTCTGAGGCATGTTCTCGAAAAATCTGCTGCACATGTTACAAAGACCTGACTGAATCCACGGCTCAGCCCACACACTTTTTCCAGTGGTTTTGGCCTTGGCAAACCTTTACCCACTATAGCGGCATGCCAGTGTCCAGACTGTGTCTAATATGAGAAGGTGATGTGCATAATTTGTTATATATATATTGCTTAAAATCCGAAATATAAACATAGCAAAGATTACAAGCCCGCTGCCCTCAAAACCACGAAAAATAACAGTTCAGTTTAGGCGTTCTGGCTGCTTGCATCTGATTAGAGCAAACTCAGTGGTGGATTTTTTGTTTTGTTTTGTTCCTCTCCTCTCATTTTTATTCATGTCCAAATGTTTTCCATAAAAACGTAAAAGAGAGAGAAGTTGCAGTTTGTTTTTTTATAAATGAGAACACGTTTTGTGGGGGGAGGTCTGCGCTTTACACGTCAGAGATCAAGATGGAGGGAAATGGCCACATTACAGAGCAGCGGAGCTTTTTTTCCAAAACCTCATTTCTTGGATTTTCTTTGGGATTCCCCTCCGTCCGACTACCAAACCCCGTTTAATATGCACCAGCAGATGGGTCAAAACACTGAAGTTTTGCCTCTCTTCTTCTTTTCTTTAAAGTGACTATCAAAGATGTACATCAACAGTGAGAGAGAAGCGTCACAAGCTTCAATGTAGGCCCCTGAACACAAAACTCTGTTTCAGCCTTCTGCTCGATTAGACATCCATTCTGCGGGATTTCCAGCCACGCTGCAGATCTGACCAAAAGAATAACCCAAATACCTCAATGTCTGCTTCTAGTCCCTGTGTAAACATAGTTAGAGCAAGGAGAGGTGCGTGGCGGTCACTGCGCTGCACGCAGGCGCACGCTGTAATTGGAAGGATCAGTGGAAAAGGGGAACTTGAGACAAGCCAGAGCAATTTGGGGGTCTGACAAGATATTGTGAGGAGCTGAAGAGAAAGATGGCAGCAGGTGAGAATGATTTGTTGGAGCTTTTTATGTTACACTCGCTGACGGCCTCTGCCTTACCTGTGGCTGAGAATAGTGACATTCACTACCTTTACATGTGCCGCGTCATGTAGCTACACAAAACAGTCTGGATGAAAAGGAAAACACAACTAAGTGTAGGGAGGATGTATGGGAGTTTGTCCGTCACCAGTTTTCTCTGTCAGGAGAAACAGATTAGAAAATGAACGCATGCTTGTGCAATATCACTGAGATATGTTTAGAGAAGCAGTTCTTAGCTATTATAATGCTGCAAACAAGTGGAACATTAGCAGTTTTACTTTAGA
>JBBBVT010000023.1:17208566-17224672 GCA_037177035.1 Craterocephalus eyresii | reverse complement strand
AAAAAACTATGATAATATATAATAAAAATTAAATGAATTAAAAAAAAGATTGTGATTGTGTCACGATGTAGAATATACACAGTTGCAGATGCTACCTCTTTTGCGCAAAGGTTAACAGCAGGCCAGTGGCACCGGGAACAGTGGTGATCAGCAGCCACCCCAAAGCATGGAACCCCCCCACGCAGCCACCCAGTGAAGGCCAGACCTCACCCTAGTTCTCTAGCCGTGAGCCACAAGAGCCCCCCCCTGCCCTCACTCCACCCATCCATCCACACACCCTCACATCATGTATACCCTCTCCCATGTACACACACACACACACACACACACACACACACACACACTGGTGGTAAATGACTGTTTGATTTGAGTCAGGTGTGTTGGAGCAGGGATAAAACAAAAACCTGTGGGATGGTGGCCCTCGAGGACCAGAGCTGACTGCCCTGAACATCTCTGATATGGAATACAGCTTTTAAAAAAAGCATTGAGTATATGATTCAAAACTTAGAAAGGCTCAGGGTAAGATTCACTGTTCTTGTTTTCAGAATATTTATAGACAAATAAAAAGTTTTTTCAAAGAAAAGGATGAGAAGAATTTTTATACATTACTTAATATTGATACATTAGAATAACTTATTTCTTGAAAAAATAACGTGAAACATTATAAGTCAGACTCTTATCAAAACCCTTTTTAACAACTGCCTCATGTTAACTTTGCTGCCTGTCCCTCAAACTTAATCCTCTTTGACCCCACCCCTGAACAACAGCTGGCTAGCAGCCTGTCGGTGGCGACCTTTAACCCCTCACCCAACATGGCTGCCATTTCTTAACAATTATCAGCAATTGGTCAGTTATTTTCTTAGGCCACTGAAATTATTGCCCTGTCAGAGCGAGCAGGCGATAAAATGTAAACGCTTCCATTTGCAGATCAGAGCACAGAGGGTGAGCGCCCTCACACATATGGGCAAAATGCCTCACAGGTGAACCCAAGGGCTCCTTCGCCCTTACAATCATCACCACCAGTTTCCCAAATTGTGTGTTAAAGGCTTGAAATTGTGCACAAATAAAAAGATGTTTGATGGGATGAAGAGCACCCATATAAAATTCTGCAGCGTGTTTAAGGAAAGATATCCCGAGTATGTGAACTTTTTTTGCTCTGGATGCTGCAATTACATCCTTGTTCACACTTTCCTTCACGAGTTCCAGATTCATGATTCTCTCCAAACAAGATAGACCCCACCGCTCTCTCTTCCTCCAAATGCAAAAAATGATTAAGTGTACCTTCAAAGTGCACGTTCTGTGAAAGAAGGAAAAAGTGAGATGGACAGAATGGAAGAAACTTTATTAGATGCAGTCATGGTGGATACAGTATGTGGTAACCTTCGTTTGACAGCAGTGATTACTGGAGCGGTGAAACAACAGCACTTACAGGAAGCTGTTGACTCTCATCCAGAGCTGGATTGCAGGATCAGCTGAGATTGTCTTTAGTGAGTCAGATCTCGGCCATGACACTGACGCTGCCGGGATTTAGCTGTGTGAAGGTCATTATTCCATTCCATTGTATGGAAAATAACTGTTTTAACCTGAGATGTGCTTATTTGGAGTGTAAAACTGAATGTCATTGTCATTCGTAATCCAAACTACCTCCAGTCTTGTCTTTCAGTTTTATCTAAAAATATTTTGCTGGATTATCATTTTGAGCTGATTTGTTGAGGTTTTGTTTTTCCAGAGAATTCTCCATGAATAACTGACTGTATCTTCATTTTTGTTCTGTTTTGATTTAATACCACATGCATAGTTAGGGACTGAAACTGGTAATATGTTGTTGATATCAATGTAATGATCAATTCCTGACCCAATTTTCCATGAGAAAACAACTGTACACACAGATTTACCACATCAATAAAAAAGGTATTCTATGGAGTACGCTTTGAGTCTAAAAGTTGTATCAACTCACTGTGTATATTAGTTAATGAAATGCTACCTCTTTTGCTGTAAAGAGATTTACCATGTGAATAAATGATAAATTGCATAAGCCCAAATGCTGGCTTCTCCAAGGATTTAAAAAACGAGGACCCATCCAAGACAGTTTGTCCTGCTTTAGCATTTAAGACAGTTTCTTTTCCTATGTGTAGCTTCACAAACAGCAAGCTAGCAGCCGTTCGGCTCACTGATGTTATGTGAGTTAGCATTGAGATAAACACTTGAGTTTTTTATATTTTATTCTAACATTAACTCAGCATTTAATCACTTTGTTGACCAAAACTCACCAATTCGGGAGTTTAACTCTCATGAAAGCCGTTCTGAAAGCAGGAATATTAACAGCTCGATGCTCAGCTCAGCATGCCAGCTCACACACGCAGAGTATGCCTACGTCTGTCTGTCGTTTCCCAACAGAGGCTACTCACAATACCACAAGTGCTCTGATTGGGTAAAGCACGGCTGACCTAGCAGCAAGCCCTGCTCTGATTGACTGATACACATCTTCACTTTAACCCTTTACCACCTGGGTTACACATGCATTTACCACCTGGGTTACACATGCATTGCACATTTTAATGCACAGCGCAGAGGCAAGTTCCAAGTTGTTTAATCCGCCTATACCGTATCATTGCCCCAACCAGTAAATATTTTCATGACAAGTTTTTACAAGTTGTAATTTTTGTTTGCCTTATCACTTGTTGAACTTCGGCTGCTTGTAATTGAATTTTAACATAATTTTAAGTGATCCAATTGGCTTAAAGTTTGACAGAAAGGGGCATTTTCACAATTTCTTGTTAAAATGTAGGTCTTTCATTAACATAGTAGTGGTAGCAATCTTTTCTATTAAGAAAATATGATGAATAATGATGTTATCATGGATCACTAATTGTGAATTTACCATATAGAGTCTCTGAATAAACACTATTTGCAGCTGGATTGTAGCTCCTGGATAGGATATAAATGCTTGGAAAACTTCCATAGATCACCTAAAAGGGTAAGCTATCAAACAATATCAATAGTAGGCTATTTGACTTAATATTTAAGGAGAATCATTTTAAATCTCATTCTGGATTCAACAGAAAACAAGTGACAACAAATTAGGATTGATGGAGCTCTTGGTGACATTGTATATTAAACATCTCATAGATCCATACTTCTCCAACAGAGTCTTTCAGGCTGCAGGTTTACTTGTGGATCCTAACCTTCAGTTTGGCTGCTCTCTGTGGGACCGGCTCCCAGTTTGGGTTCGGGAAGCAGACACCCTCTTTAACTTTAAGACTTTAAAACTTTCCTATTGATTCTAAGTTCCTAGCTGCAACCATATTTTTCAGATCCACCCTTACAACAGGAGTTAAATGCCTCAGACTAGATGTTAAGTCGTCGCTGGAATATTTTAGAGCCATTTGTGACAAAAGTGGGCAGTGGAGTGGAAGGTTGGTGCCACCAACCACAGAGCATGGAAACATGGAAAAATTACCCTTGGTTCAATTTAATGATGCATTTCTCATGGCCAAGATACCATTTGCTTGTTGACTATCCGTGGATGCATTCAGTCCACTTGCTTTAATGTAAGAGATGTGTGTTTACAGGGAGATGAGGCTGCAGATTTAGTTAGTCGTGTACACGCTGCCATCTGACAAAGGTTTCTTTCTCAACAGAGCGGCGTCAGATTTTGACTGAATGATTCAGCAGCTTTCTGGAAACAGTGAAGCTGATGGTTTATTTACTTATTTGCTTGTAAGGGTGCATGTGCGTGGAAAAGAGCGTGCATATTAGTCTGAGACGCCTCTGTGTTTGTGTTGGGATCAAACTCCTCATGGCGCCATTTCGCTGCTCATGCAACAAACTGCACTCCGTCATGTTTTTGTTTTTGCTGACGAGGCGCAGCAACTGACGCACAGGAAAATTGGGTCTGCCGCGCTCCTGACCGGCTAATTTTCCTCGGTGTCTTCTTCGAGGCACCCGACGTGTGTGACGAACTCTCAAGGGTAAAAATCACAGGACCAATGTTGTTTTTCCACGTAGGGGCCGAAGGAGTCTGGACCAGCGGAAAAAAAAGAAAAAGAAGTTCCTAGCTTCTTCCATCTCTGCATGTAGTCATCGTGTGATCGAGTGATTGACGGGTGCATGATGTAAGCAGCACCTCTTACATTTGCTGGAGATCATCCGCCAAGATGGTGTCATTTGTTTACGTAGCTCATTCCTAGTACATACTGCGTGCAAAAAACCCTCCCCGTGCTCAGGTGAAAACGACCCGCATGTGATAATTGAAGTCACATTAGAGCCTATTTTTCTACGCTTTTCCCTCATCTCCCCTGAAAAGACTTAATCAGTTAATTTCCAAACGTTCAACTCTCGTCTGAGGGGAGAGAGTTGGACGGCTGGTTCGCTTGGCCTCTGTTGCCATGGTGATGGTACAGAGGCTAAGGTGCATGCGTGCTTGCTTGTGCCCTGTTACACTGACTCACGCCGGGGCTGCCGTCCATGAATCCAGGCGCCAATCAAATGCAAGTTGTGTGCCGCTGAAACCGCACCGAACCCACGTTACCCTGGCCTTCCTCTGCAGCTGTCACAGCTTGGAAGAGAAAAAAAAATTAAAGAGAAAGAAGAAATAAAGGAAAGAAAAAAAAACACTGCAACAGACAGGTCTTAGACATCTGGCAGAAAAACCCAAAATAAATAAAAGGAGCTTTTTTCAATGTTGTTCTTGTCAGTAAGTCAAAGATTTGACAAGAGGGTTTGGAGATTTCTGAGCTGCCCCTCCCTCTCCAGCTTGAGAACAAATTTAAAAAAAAACATTAAAAAAAAAAGCTGAGTCCAAATAAAGTTTGAAGGTAGAGGAAATCAGAATGGGGGAAATAACGTTGGAGCGCGTGCCAGACGACTCTCCGGCCTCTCGCAAATCAGACCACATAAAATTGTCCCACGGTTTACAGTAGGAGATGTTTGACATGAGCGCTCTCCACCCAGACTCACTGTTCTGGACACGTGCACACACTGGCGTGCGCACACACGCATATAGCCGCACAGATGCAGAGATTACGAGCATGACTCGCCTCAATAGCAGGAGAGTCAAACAAATTGCTAAGGCCTGTGCAAACGAGAACAATGTGTCGAAGGATTCGTTCATTCTCTCTCTCAGTACCTCACGTTTCGTCTTGGTTACCTTCACTTAACATCACGTATGGGGTTGTATGAGCCCTAAACCTTGCTCTTTTTTTCTTCGAAATCATGTAAATCTTTCAACCAGCCATCAAGGAAAGTGTTTCATCAAGCTGTATTTAGATGTGTCACATTGAAACCTGTAGAGAAGGGCTGGTCTGATTACCAAAAATAAACAGTAAGGAAGTAAAAATCTGAGTCATTCATCATTGCATCATGTGACCGATGTTTCATGTTCTGAGGTTTGTCGGAAGGGAAGATGTGTAGGATTTTCCTCAGAGTTACTCAGCATTTATTCTGCTTCTGTATCTTTATATTTGACATTAGACTCTCAGTCTAATAACCAAGTAAACCTGTGAACTTTTAGTTATTTGTTGCTCTGTTCTTGCAGTTTCCAACATATGTGAAGCAAAGAGCTTTTTTTCCTGAAGTTCCTTCATAACATTAGCCTGTTTTTATTAATGAATGGATAGTTTTACACATTTGTTTTTTGTTTTAACTGAGAAAACATCATTGTGAGTCTCATGTTGTGGTGTTTATGAAGCTAGCAAAAACGTTTTTGAGCAGATTGAATTCTCAAAGGCAAAACACATTATTAAAATATAAAACTAAGACAACAAAACAGCATAAAATATAAATTGCTTTTATTGTTTCAAGTGTTGTAGTTTCTTAAAAGTTGACTTCTCTAAAGCAGCACTACATACATTAACTTTCTTGATTTGATTTATACTCATTTTCATCTTTAGAAGACAGGGGAATGTTCAAGTTGGCTAAAACAGCAACTGCTTACTGTAAAGTTTGTTCCTGCAAACAGCTAATGCTATACAATACACGCAGAGTTAATGCTAATGAATGTCAAAAATGCAGCTGAAACACACTCATTTAACAAATTGCACAATCATGAATCATGTTATAATGGCATGGTAGTGAGACTTGGTCCATTAATGCATGCGCACACATAGTCATCCCTTTTTATCATCTTTCCTTCCTGCTTTGGCTGCAGCAGTCAAGTCGATTTCCAACCTGTCAGAGATAATCACACATACCCAGAGTTAGGGCTGGTATATATATCTACTGTGTACGCAAACATAAACGCTAATGTTCTGTTATTTCTGTGTACTGTACATACTTGCTGCAACTGACAGAAGGCACTATGTGGCCAAATGCGTGCAATGTAATGTTAAACATTGTTTTGCCTTTTCGGTACCTCTATATTGGAAGGAGACACAGAACAAGTGAAAGGGAAGGGAAAAGTGAATGAGCAGTTGGGCAAATGAGTAGGAGGGGAAAGCAACAGGAGCAGGTGAAGAGAATTTTAAAAAGCTTTCCATTTTTTTACAAAAAAATGATCTTCCGCTCATCTTTGACTTTACATGTGGTCTGGACTCAGCCCAGGGTGTCCTTAAAGGTTGGAAACCTGCCTGGTAGCAGTGCAGAGGATACATCCACTTTTAACAGGACCGGATTGTTTATGGGTAGCTAAAAGGTCATTACAGTGGTACAAACACAAAAAAAAATACAAATTTCATCACAGCAGTAACAGTATATACAGTACAATGACATGTCCAAAGGTTATAGTTGACCAAGCCGGCCATATCTGTACGTCTCAGTAAAAACAAGGGTTTTAAGCTCTGTTCAAGCCCCTCAGACAGCATCTTATGTTTCATGGCCCTTGTATATCTGTAAATCTTCCAGGCACAATCTGGATGACAGGCTTTTCTTTACAATGGGTGGGCAGATTAATTAATTAGTGTCATTAGACTCCTGACAGTGAAATGAGCCTAATTTGAGAGAATTAAATGAAACACACACCAGCCACAGTAGATGAAAGGGGGGAGGGTGGTGTAGGTAAGAGGATTTGGGGGCTGGGAGTAAAAAGAGAGAGAAAGAAAGAGAGAGAGAGAGGCTGAGTTGCTTTATGCCGAGTTTATGTCCCCATGTCATAGTTGACAACACTCCCCATGGGGGATTTGCCCCCTCTTGCGGAACTTTAGCTAAATTTTTACAATTAATAGGTTGGATATTGTTTTGTTTTGTCCAGGAGTAGAAAATTGGTCTAGCCCTGAGACTAAAAAAGATGCAACTTTTTTTTGTAATATATCTTTCTCATGAAGCATCAAGCAGTCTCATGTTCAGTAATTCAGCGGTGATTGGTACCCGGTGCAGGCAAATATTATCCTTAAATAATTCCTATATGTTGATTAAAGAACAGTGTTATTCAGAGAGATTACTTCCCATCACTCCTATCCCAAACTACGCACCAGGGATCACTAATCCTGTTTGTTTTCACATCCTCAGCAGGGACTGGAAAAATAAATATCTTTAATCAAAACTAAACTGAGAGAGCATGACGCATCTGTTTTCTTCCTGTCTCTATTTACCTGTGGTTCTCGTTTAAACTGGGCCTCCAGTGTCCAGCACCGAACTCAGGTCACACCATATCTGACATCAAGGATTAGCCATTGAGTGGGAAGGATAATAGATGATATGAGAGGAAATGAGAAATGGGCAGTGAAATGACATAAATGTGAAAAAGACTAAGATTATCAAAGTTCAAAATACAGTAATTCTGCAGAAAGGATAAAGAGTATTTGAGGGGACTACATGTTACCACAAATATTTATTTAATACGCCAGCTGCTGGGAAAAAAAACAGATAACTGGCTTTGCACGAAGTTAAATGGAAAAAGAGTTTGGTATTCCTGAACATGGATTCCCGGCAGAGAAGATTTTACTCATAGACTTGCACATCAGAGATTAAAGGATGGTTTTGTGGGGAAACTATGACACTGATCCTTTGCAAGAGGGACGTAGGGAAAACATACCTCGCTTAGATGCCAGGTTACAATTTATACAATCAGTAAATTCCTGTAAATTCACTCATTCAATGATGCTAAATCACCAGTAAACTCATGCAGTCTGTAAGCTGGATGATATAAACACTGTAAAGTCCACTCAAGTGCTTGTGACCTTCTTGTGTTATTTAAAGGTTAATGAAGACTATCTCTGACTGAAGAAATAGATATATGAACTGCTCAAGTCTTTTACAGGTCTCCAGTTTTGTGTCAAGTCTTGGGAAAACCAACCACATCTTTGAGTTCAGGGTTGTTTTAAGCTCAACCCAACAGAACACCTTTGGGATGAATTAGACCAGAGACTGCCAGCGGGGGCATTTAGTTATCAGCACCTGCCCCCACAATTGTACTTCTGGAAGAACTTCAGTCTCCAGAAACATCAAGATGGTGACAGTGCTCTCGGTCCATTTCCCTTTTGTCTAATTATTCAGTACAACCGTTTCTGTCTGTTGGCTTCTTTAAGCTTGCTGTGTTATTAAGGAATGAATTGTAAAAGCATTTAGTGTGTGAAAGATAAAAAATACTGTTTGATGCAAGTGAATGAGTGAAAGTGACAGGTATAAATGGTCATGTGATTCGAAAAGTACCATGACATATGCAATAACTGCGCTATAACTAAAGCTATTTACATTTATTCTAATCACTACAACCGTAAGCCATCTGGAGTGGGAGCTTGGTAAACATAGTGTGGGATCAGGTGACACTTACATTAATAAATTACTTAAAGTTTTTGGGTCTGACTTCCTACAAACTGGGCCTATAATGCATTATAAACTCATTGCGCAGTTGTTGAACTGTTTCAAACTTTCATCCTCATTTAAAACAAATTTTACTGTTTTTCATTATGGCTGTAGTCAACACTGAGGTAAGAAAGAAGGAAAAATCGCCCATCATCTTTCAAGAGTCATTTAGCCCGAGGAACAGTGAACACACTGAGTGGGGGGGCGGGCGTGTGGGGGCATAATTGCATCTGATAATTGGTGGCTGTTTTAAGAAAATCTGCAGATCTATCAGTCACCTAAATGGAGCAGTGGTGGGGCCTATATGCTTTTGCAGAAGAGGAAATGGAGCACAGGGCAGTGTGTTTTTTAGGTCCACAGGAGAGTTGTTAGGGTCTTGTGGCTTTAACCCAGCCAGCGTCCCTGGTGGTCGGCCAAGAACAGTGGCACAGCCCCTTGGGGAAGCAGATGACTCAATATGTGAGTGTTTCTGTGCACTGACCGCTCTGATTTTGATCTAAACACAGTGGAAGCTGGAAGTAAGAAGTGATTCAGTCACTTTGGCCACCGCTGCTACAGCTTCCAGTAGTTTCTAAAAACGTGTACATACGGAGCCATAATTAAACATATGAATCTCTCCCTTTCACAGATTTCATACTTGGCTCATTTCTTTGCAAAAACAGCAATTTTTACTTTATGATCTACATTTCATTTCAACAAATGAAGACGTGGTGCCATTCACACAACAGCAAACTGCTGAAATTAGTCAAAATTATCCACTATTAGACACCCATGCAATGAAACTACAACATACACTGAGGTGTTTGTCACAGCATAGAGCAGCTGCAGGCTCTTATTCTGTACTGCTTACTTCAAATAGTGTAGAAATTCTGCAAGGACTTGAACCTGAATAAAGAATTAGAGGTGTTTGAAAAATATGTATAAATTTAGAGATTTATTCAGAAGCCTTGTCAGACTTATCTTTGTATTGAGATTTTGGCAGTTTACAGGGTTATATTTTTTAAAAAGCTAATTAACTTAACTAAGTAACCCTCCCTCTAAATTAAGTGTTTTTGTTACGCTGTTTTCTCAAAATGTTGTCTGTCTAGCATATGCCCTGTGTGAAACCGATATCTTCTGATTTCGCCTACATTGAAAATATATGACATTATCTTGGCTCATGTAGGCCTGCAGTAGACAGTGTTACATAAATATAAATTAATAAGTAAACATTGAAAGAAAAATGAACAAAAATATATCAAATATATAAAAACTTAACGTAAAGAGAACTTAATATACAGAGTGGATCATGTCTCTTTTATCACTGAGCTATATAGACGTTTACTGGCATAACTTCCACATCACAAGAGCAGAAATGTTGCAGAACACACAAGAAATGTTCGGTTAAGTCTCAACACAAAGATGATAATCGACTTATTTGGAACATTTGTATGCAAGGAAGCAACATGTTTGGAAAGACAACTCCGATTAAAGAGCGGATGGACATGTTCTGCAATGCAAGTTTGAAAGCAGTGAAAGTGATTCAATTTACAGTCAGTGTTTCTTTGATTTTAATCTTAATATCCAATTGAAAATAAATTTAAAAAATGTACAACTGTGGTACTAGTACCAAATACATTTTAGTAAAACACCAGAAAATCACTGTAAATGGACTGTACTTGTATAGCACTTTTCTAGTCACATGACCACTCAAAGTACTTTGACACTACATGTCTCATTCATCCAAATGCATGCATACAGCACCTACTGTATATGATACACACGTGGTGCAGAGTTCTAATCATTCTAATCATAGGCGATATAAGGTTCAGTGTCTTGCCCAAAGACACTTCAACATGTTGTGGAAGGGACTCGAACTGCTGACCTGTTTAGTAGACAACAGCTCTATGCACCTGAGCTACATTTGTATTTTTGCTCATTTATGCTCCTTGGTTGACTTCATCCCCTACAACAATGTACATTTCTGGAAAATGTATCAACAAAATACTTTCTATTTTTTACCTTTTGCCTAAAGTATGAACCATGTCTTGCCGCAAGAGCTTCACTTTTAACTACTGTGTAAGTTCCTCACAATGTCACAGAAAATTGGGAATACGTAATTACTTTAAACTTCACCAAACAAGGTTGGGGCTGGAAAACATGAATATCTGTGTCCACCATTGATGTCCAAAGGCAGTCCTTGAGGGCCACTGTCCTGCAGGTTTTGCGCTGTAACACACCTAAATCGGATTGATGGGTCAATATTCTAGGGCTTATCTTGAAGCTGTTGAGAAATTATTTGAATCAGGTGTGTTGAAACAGGAAACTTATAAAACTAGCGGGATTGTGGCCTTCAAAGAGTCAAAGTGTATATTAGAGCAAACAATGTTTAGAAATTATTTTGTTGTTGAAGATAAGTGGTATTTGTATGCATGAAATCATTGTTAGCAACAACTACACTCTATTCTGATCACCAAGGAAACAACCATTAGTCATAGAACCAGTTGTGGTCCATTAAATACCAAACAGTAATCCACCAAGGATTTAAAAGCTGGAGCACAATGTCTCCCTTCTTTTTTTCTGTTTTTACTAAAACACTAATTGTTCCATGATGATATTCAGTGCGGAACTTTGTACCTACTGACACTGAATGAAACATCGTTTGGCTAGCAACACTCCTCATAGGAACATACTGCTGAGTCATTGCCTCCTGTTATCCCTTCTTTGGACCGTGTTACACTAATTCATTGGTTTTAGTGAGTTGCTGTTCTGCAATTCATGTGAGAACATCAAGAGTGTACATTATTGGTCATTTAACAACACCTTTTGAGAAATACCTATGGTAAAAATGTGTCTGCACATTCAGTGCTAATTATCCACAATGCAAGTAACTTTACATTTAACTTCTGAATCAAAATTTACATTGGTTGTGGGTTAAAACCTCACCTTAATCAACCTCAACCTTAATCTTTGCTGCCCACTTAAGCCTCGCTTGTTGGTAGCATATTGGTTGCTATTGGACTGAACAATATCAGGTGAGTGTCAGATGTCATGTTAATATTATTCACTTGTGTGCAAGTGATGTGATATAGCTATATACATTTTAGATGTGCAATTATTGTGGGAGATACAGTATGTTTCAATGATTCAATTTTTTCCCATTATCTGGGAAAATAGCAAACTAAAAATAACAAAATTCGTCAATGTCAAAGAATCTTAAGAATTGCAATTGAAAATTGAAAAGGCACCCAAAAAAGTCAAAAAGAGAGGTGGGTTTTGTCATATTATCTCCACTGAACTGTTGACTGAGACGATTAAATTAAATTAAATACTTTATTGATCCAAGAGGTAAAGTCAATATTCTAGTACTCTCGTTCTTAAGGCTGCTGGAAGGAATGATCTTCAGTGAGAGGTTTCTTCAGGTCCGATGCAAAAGGCTAGCACTTCGGTGTCTCTTGTGCAGATCTTCTTTTTAACAGTGACATGTCCAGGATGACACCAATGCTGGCTAACCAGCACTGCAATTCCACCTCCCTTCAGCTTCCCGATGAGTTATTTATTTTGGTCTGCATGGACTGTCTTAAAGCCGTGTACAGACACATTACAGTCTCAGATATGTTCTTGTAGCCATGTCTCATGAAGCACATAAAACTGCACTCTCTGTATTCTTTTTGAGACCTAGTTAGCACCTGGAGCTCATCAGTTTTGTTAGCTAGCAATCTCATGTTACCCATCACAACGGTTGGAAGAAACGGTTTAAATCTCCACCATTTTTCTCTCTGCTGCACTCCTGCCCTGCATCATCATTTTCTTTTTCTTTACTACTACATTGGGATTTGAAACATAATGTCACTGATAATCTTGAGTTTGGAGAGTTTTATCAGTTGGTCCCGGTGGTAAACATATCTCGTTGCCATGGAGGCTCATAATAACAAGTCTTGAAAGAGCAAAAAAATATGCAGAAAATGTCCCGTGTAGCACAGCCTCTGACCAGTGTGAAAAATCCTCTTGGACTGACCAAAAATGACAGTCAATGTCTCAAAAAAAGACGTCTACAATACAAAAATTATGAGAGCTAGCGCAGAGCTACTAAAAATCTTTGCTGCCACCTAGCGGCGCATACTAGAATTCATCACGATGAGGCTGCTGATCTTAGTTTTCGTTGTTCTTCCATCCGAATGGTATGAAAATCTTCATAAATGTCTGGCATCATCTTCATAGATGGGGCAGTTAAGGACAAACTTCTGTCAAGTCACAGATGAGCAATGGGCTGCAGACTTAAAAGGATTTGGAAATATGTACCCTAACTTTTTTTCCTTAACACCCACCCTGCCAATGAAATACTATGACACCTCACAATTGTGCTGCCCATTTGGAAGCTATCATCTTGGTTGTCATCGCCTTTGGAGCTGCTTCTCTTGGCTGCCAGCATGTCCCTGTATGTCTGCTTTTTAAGTGTGGCTGTCACTGAGCGGTGGACAGTCACTGAAAATCACAGTCACCGAACTGTAGTCAGCCTTGGAGCCGGGGAGTCGCTGTCTTCTTCTCCCACAGAAATCCAACCTGGAGCAAAGCACCGGGATCTTACTGTGAGGGCCATGACTTCATGTTTTACTCACCTCCTCCTTACTCTGGTTCTTATTGAGTGCGGGCTCTATGGCAACACTGCCAAGCTTACGTGCACGCAGCAGACTTGTTTTTATGGCCACTGTCCAGTTAGGGTTTCATTTGGATTAAGTTATTTACATGAGCTGTTGTTATCTCCAACGTTAGCATGTTGCCATAAATAAATGAATCGCAGATAGAATATCTTGCCAGCAGAAAAAGTTTTTAAAAAGTATCAGTCGCCATGTCCAATGTTATCAAGGCAGGATGTTACCACAGGGCAGGTTACCGTGGTCCCAGAAGAAGGTAGCCTGTGCCTGCAGTTTTTTAAATATTTTTTTTTCAACAAAAAAGCAGAAAAACTAAATTAACCTACCCCTCCTTTTTTATATTTTCATGCCTTTCACCATTTCATCCTTCCATACTTTTCCTCTCTGTGGCTCTAACTTCCCACCTTCCCTCCCTCTGTGCAACAGGGTAACACAGCAGAAGGCCAGCAATCCAAAGTGTCATGGTCCCAAAGTTATGGCACTAAACACTCAAAAACAAACAGACTGCAACTAATCTGGGACTGTTTACCAGTAAATGTCACCACAGCAGAAGTATGTGTGTGTCCCAGGCATAGTGAGAACACCTCACCATCTCTTGCTCCTCACGCCTCCCTGCAGCTCTCCGCGTTTCAGAATTAATCGCCTCACCTTGGGAATTATTAATAACCTAAACAAACAATTAGCGTGGCGACTGAAATGGCGTCTCATTTCCTCGCCAAAAACCCCCACCCTAACTCCGGACCTGTGCCCCATCTAAAAAATTGAGGCCAGGAATATGTAAATGGTTATTAACTGGAGAGGCCCATTCCTGTATTTTGAGTGAAAACACAGGCTCGGTCGTGAGGCTAGCGAACGCTGAGCGTCTCCCAGGCATCATGCCAGATCCCCAAAAACGACCGACTGACTAAAGAAAGTCAGGTCGGAGAATAATTTTACCTCATTGCACCGCAGGCAGGTAGACGCAGGAATTCTTTCCAGAAAGCAATATAGGAAAATAAAACACTAAAACCAGTCGCTCCATTTGGAATTCATGTCTAGTTTAGGAGATTCCCGGCAAAAAACACTTTACCCAAACAGCTTCCACCTGCTCATTGCAGAATGTTTCATGAATATGATACACCTTTGCGCAGAACCAGGGCGACACATAATAACACTTCTCTCTCCGTCTCCGATCCGCCACATTTTACCTTTCTTGTTTACCTTCCCTGGCTCTCTCCCAAAAGATTTATAATGTGGCAGCTACAGTTTAGTATGTGAGCGGTGAGCTGTGCAAACCACGTCATGATAGCTCACGCATGTCCACATGCTAAAGCAGTAACACTCACACACGTGTTGCTGACCAATCAGGGGCAGCCGATTGGCTATGAAATGTAGAGAGGCCTCGGTACCACACCAGAATGAGAGGGGGAGGTGTGTCTGTGTTTTAGTGTGACTATGCATGCTCTGTGTGCTTGTGCATCTGCACACACTCATTATGGTTGGTAAGAGTGAGAGTGACATCAATTTTCCCAGAGAAGTGTGTTTTAGCATCTCTTTGGTTACCTGTGAAAGATAAGGCGGATGGTTTTATTGTTTTTAAGATCACCAAAAGAAATTAAACTGAAATTAGAATGAAGCCATTTATTTAATATATATTTATTACATGCTATGCATTTTCATCCCATTGATAGATATGAGAAGTGTTTTTAATTCGGCTTCACTCTTAAGTTTGTTTCCACAGAGACAACAAACAACTCGGGAGATCTTGGGGTGCAGAAAAGGAAAACGGTCTCATTTCATTTGATTTGATTCATTTCACTTTTCTTCAGCTTATCTGAAATTACTTTACTTTAGATCAGTAGAATGAGGGGAAACCAGACATCTGTCTACCCGGCAACACTCTCCTGCTCCTCCAGTGTGGCATTGTGTGGCTTCCACTAACGAATCCTGGTCAGCTCGTAAGAGGACGTTACGTTAAGTTCCAATTTGCATTTTCTCAGGCAAAAACTGGAACGGGTGCCAGAATGTCTGTTTCGACCCATGCTACTTCTGTGGGAACCATCCGTAAGGGTCCGAACCTTCTTCCAACCCTAAAAGGTGGAACTTGGCAAACTGAAGCTTCTTGATTGGTTGAATGAACCGTCACTTCCTGTGCGACTCAATGCCATGTTTAAGCCTATCATTTGTAATCATGTTCAGAAACACTTTTTGTTAAACTGGGTGAAATGGTCCTTTACTCCTGAGAGTATTCAATACATTAAGTATTCGTGGTTCGTTTGATTTATGTCGAACATAAAAAATCAGTAAAAATGGCCATTATCAGTTCCACGTAGGGTAAATCTTAATTCTGCAGTAGGCTAGAATATGGACAATTATGTATTTATTCACATAACATGATGTTACACTGCCCCCACCCTCCCTCCAAGAAAAGTGTCCTCTTTCTCACCAACTGAAATCTGGTCAATCTAATTGAATGTTTTGCTATAAAGGGGTTGAAAATGTGAACAAAGTTGATGTGAAAGTTGCTTTGATGGTAGAAGGAAGCTGAGGAGAGGAACAATATGCTTGAGAAATGTTGATTAAGACAGCATACTGTAGGGACCCAACAAGGTTTGTCCATAAGATCGATAGGCAATGTAGGGTTCAGTGTCTTGTCCGACAACATGCAGTCAGAGGAAATGAACCCCCGACTTCCTGTTCAGTTGACAACTCTTCCTACCCAAGCTACAGTACAGCCGTTCCAGCCGATCATGC
>JBBBVT010000023.1:17180313-17194610 GCA_037177035.1 Craterocephalus eyresii | reverse complement strand
TTATATTTATGTGTCTTATCATGTACTGCTACTGTAGATGTTTAAGCTTGATCTAATTTTATATCAATTTATTTACTATTGGGCAGTTTAAGCAATTGTCATATATTTTTAGCATCACTAATATTTTCTGTGGCATGAAGCCTGTTTTCAGCTCTGCCATGATGCATTTTTAACGATCTCCCAAAGATCACCCCACTCTAAGTTTATCAGTACATTTTTAAACTAAATGTTAGAATTAAATAATATTTTTTGGTATACATTGTTTTCACTGAAAACAAAAGGTAAAAAAAAAATGTGCACATTGTTAAAATGTTTGTATATGTATAATTTAATTCAATTCAGTTCAACTTTATCTGTAAAGCGCCAATTCAGCGTTGTGTGTGCTCATTTCAGCACCATTGAAAACACCTTCAACCGGCTTTTTGCTGCTGTCCAAATTTGAGCTGTATAAAGGTAAATCATCTCAATGCGTGTTGTCTTACTAAGGGCCCCATGTCTGCCTTCGCCTAGGGCCCCAAACGTCCTAAATCCGCCACTGCCTGTGTGGAGTTTGCATGTTCTCCCCGTGTATGCGTGCGTTCTCACCGGGTACTCCGGCTTCCTCCCACTGTCCAAAGACATGCTTGTTAGGTTAACTGGGCACTCTAAATTCTCCCTAGGAGTGTGTGTGTGTGTGTGTGTGTGAATAGTTGTCTGTCTCTCCATGCCGGCCCTGCGACAGACTGGCGACCTCTCCAGGGTGTACCCTGCCTCTCACCCGTAGATAGCTGGGATAGGCTGATAATGTAAGAACACATACACACAGTCATAATGAATTTCTTGAGTCATTGCTGAATCATAAATGACTCCTAAATTCATGAGGCTTGGCTGTAAAAATGAGCTTAAAACTCCAATATACAGTTTAATCTGAGACATTTAATTGTCAAATGCAATCATCAAATTTTCTGTTTCATCTGAATTATCTGGAGGCAAAAACCACTGTTTGATGTTGGTCCGTCAGTTTAGGATGAAAGTTTATGGTGCCCAGAAAGTACTTGTACAGTCACAATTCACCAAAGAGTTTAAAACGTAATGATTTGTAAAATGTCATAAACTCATATTTTATTACCAATAGATCATAAACAACATCAGATAATGCAGCTGAGATATTTATATATACTTGCCCATTTTGAATTTGATGGCAGCATCGCATCCTTGAAACACTAGAGCAGGGTTTTGTTTACCATATAGCATCTCTTCTTCTTTTGACAGCTGTGTAAATGTCTGGGAGTTTTCGGAGGGGAATGGTTTCTGTTGGTAAAAAACTGCAGCCGGACAGCTCAACGCATGGACTAACTCCCCATGCTGTTGTGATGGATTGCAGATTATGCTTCTCTGAAATGGTCCTTTTATACCCAGTTATGACTGTTAACATTTGTGCCACTTAATTTTCCAGAATTTTGTTTCCTCTGTCCCAACTTTTGGAGATGTCTTGCTGCCAATTAATTACAAGAATAAGCTATTCCATTAAAAAGGTAAAACTCTACTGTTGGAATAAAAAACGAGTCGGATTAAGAGTCGTATTGCCCAAATGTCAAGCTATGACATTTTTAAAAGTTCACAAATCCATGCATAAGAGAAAAAAATGACACAGCTGGACCTTGACTCGGTCCTTAAACACCTTGAATAAGTAAAAGTTTACCTGTGCTTACCAATACTGATAACACTGATACTGTATCTATGGCATCTCCTAAGGCTGACGAGCATAGGTTTTCCCTCTGTCACACACATATACACACGTGTATGTGCATACACACAGTGCTTGAGCCTCAGAGCCGTAATAAGAACCTCTGGCTGTCAACGCAGCACTGTGAAAACAAAATTAGGCCAATGATTAATGGAAGGGAATCAGAGCCAGCAGCTCGTCCTGCTGCGAAGATGGGATGTCCAGCATGGAACGGCATGTGGCAAATATGGCTCACACACACATATGCACACTTATTTTACAAAAGTTGCCCATTTATCATAAATAAGTTGGTGTACTCCAGTGAAAAAGTTCTAATTCAACCACCCTTCTCTATGAAAAACTGTACATACACCCAAATAAAATTACATTACCTTTTTTCTCCTTTTCTATCCTGCAGCACACATGAAGAAGTCTCTCACTGAACACACATTGATTCCTCACTTTGTTATGAGAGCGTGAGGAATTATGTTTAGCAGCTCCTGCAGCTTCGGCGCTAATTATCCCAAAGACTGCAACCTTAATGGATGAACCTTAAAACCACATGACCCCTAGGGTTCTGAAAAAAACTCATTGGAAGGTTCAGTGTGAAGGTTAAATTAATTCGATGCAAATTCTTGAGAGGGAAAAAAATAGAAGGTGCAGTCTTGTGCATGGGTTGTCAAAGGAATACACAGATTTGTTGATGGCTTGCATGTAGAAATGGCAAGTTAAATCTCCAAGACTTGTCTAATGTCTTTGTAAAGATGGAAATTTCTCTGCAAGGAAAACTTTGGGATTAGATGGTAAGCAATCAATATCAATCATGCAACTACTGGATTTCCATTCTGATTCTCAGTGATTGCAATTAGTTTACCAGCCTGGCAATCGCAACTATATTGATGCGAGCATATAGTCTGGCCAAGACTAATACATAAACTGTTTCTCAGAAGGGACGGTTGACCCGTCTCCTTCAAATACCGCTGTTTGTGATTGGTCAAAGCTTAAATCAATCAAAGCTTAAACCAATCACAGCACTCTTTTCTCTGACTTGTGTGTAGCCAGCGGGGCTAACAGCCTCTTACCGAAGCTGGTCGGGAGCAAGGCGAAAACGTCTTTCCCTCCAACAAATGTCTCCAGGACTACTCGTTGCTCACTTTTCACAGAGAACTTTCTGTTTAATGTGCTGAAAACAGAATCTCCCGCTGTGTCAAATGCTGCTGCTGCTCCATGTAGCAATGTTGACGGTGTTGCTTCCTGTCGCGTCACTGCGTTGAGCCCGCTTCTTTGGATAATAACAAAATTGATTGGCTCCCACCTTTTTGGGATTTTGGAAATCGGTTGAATAGGCCTCCTGGCCAGACTATATGGAGCTTGCGAAATTTTAGTCGCAATCGCCAGGCTTTTAGTTTACTGCACTGTGGTACAATTCAGTTCAATGAAGATGTAACAAAAGCATCAATGAGAAGGACACTACAGATTACTGCCTTTATAAAATCCACATTGAGCCTTTTATGTAAATAGCTACATTATTTGTTTTGAATTTGAATAAGAACAGAAATCAGTAAAAACTGTTATTAACTATACCTCAGTTATCTAAAAATTTAGATAACTGAGGTATACAGAATATACAGAATTAACCTTTATCTGTTTGGGCAGAGGGTTGTACTGTACACAACATATCAACTATACCATCAGAAGTGGCACACAGAAAAAGACCCAGATCCAGGACTGATTCTAGCCTAATCTGCGATACTTTTGACACTTCAGTCTCAGTTTCTGCACTGGTAAATGTTATGGCTGTCATGATATCCACATCTCATTATATCCACATCGCACAATATGATATTATCACAATATGAACCTCATGATGCTATATTTATTGCACTAATGTGGGAATGTTCACAATAACAAGAATGATGAAATGAAAATGCTTTGAACAGTCATTGGTACATTAATTTTCATATTTAAGGTTATGTAATTTTGAACAACTTTTAAAACCTTTGTTGATGTGCCAAATTCAACTAACAGCTCAACGTATATTTATGGAGAAAAAACAACCCTTTATATTAAATAAACTTCTTCAAGGCATTAGAGCACAGCCTACAGTATTTGATAAATGAAAATACCTAGGCAAAAAAAACTGCCATGTCATCTGGTTGAAAAGAATGCTATAGCTGAAGGCTAAAATGGTCATTGGGAACATGAGCATCAAATGGATAGATCAATTTGATGCGTTTTGGACAGACCAATAAAACACTATTTTTGACAGAACATGGATAACATTACATTGACTTTTGCGTCAAACTGAACAAATGAATGGCTCTAAAAAACAGCGAGTCTCCATATAACCGTTTGTATCAAGCTAATTCCACCGTCTGCTCTCAGGGTTTAATTCTTACCAGGACAATGTCCCTGCGAAATGGTAGCAATGTTGTCAGAGAGAATCAAATATCTCTTTTCCAATACCGCAGATTATTCAAAACCTAGGAGGGAAATGAGACTGATCGGAGGGAAGAGCTAATTAGATTTGAATTATTTTTCATTAACGTCATTAGGGGAGGTGGATTAAGTGGGGAAACTATACAGTGGTGAGAATAATACTTTCAACCTGTGCTCTGCTATGAGCTGGCAGCATTTGACACCAAAGTAAAGAGATATTCTTTTCAGAAAATTAGCCACTGGAAGCGATCATCATCAGAGCAAATATTGACCGCCAATTTGGATAAGTGATAGGGGAAGAAAGAATAAATACATTGTGAACTGCTACGCCATGTGACGATACTCTCCATCCTTTTTATATGTTGAACTAAGTCAGGAGGACCAGACGTGGTTTCCTCCTCAACATTTATTCTGGAGCAATGCACCAATTATTTTTAATGGAGCTGAAATACGAATGGTGCAATAAGCTAGTGAGCAGCGGAAGGGTTTTTTTTTGTTTTTTTTTTTCCTTTAAAAAAACTGCCTGCGGGTGGGATGCAGCAGCGCAATGATAACCTCATCCAGGAGGCTGCGGCCTCTTCCTTCCTCTTTGTGTGTGAGAGTGACGGCTGGTGGGATATGAGGCCTGCTGACAGGGTTTGGATCTGGTTATATCGGCACTGCGTGAGCACTTTGATTGACCCATGCGCACCGCAGATTGACAGGCCAGAGAGCTACAGATGTCTCACTTGTCAAGAGGCATATCGCTAACATAAGGGACGGTGAAGGATGGAGGGAAGGAAGGATTGACGAGAACAAGGGAGAAAGAGAGGGAACTCAGTTAAAGGGAAGAAGAGATGAGAGTGGAAGGGGGGAAAAATGAGAAGATTCCTACTTGAAAATGACAAAAAGAAACAAAAGCATGCAGGAAGGGGAGGGAAGAATGTCGGGTGAGAGGCCTTGGTCCCTCTGGTAGCAAGAGGGGATGTAATCTAACCAATGAGAGCAATTAATGACATTTTATATAACTATTAAGCAATTATTGAATACACAAAGCCTTTTTATAGCATCCGAACACCACCCACTTTGGGGACTTAGACTGAGGAGGGACGCAAAGGGGATTAAAAAAAAAGAAATCCTAATAATAAAATCACTCCAACGTCCGGGCCAAAACCTACATTTTCATTTGGCAGAGCAGTCACGCTCGTGCATAATCCGCAGCGCACCTCAGGTTTCATACGCGACTGTGGTTGGTGTACGTGGCCTCGGCTACTCTCTTTAAGAGGTACAAAGTTCTCTCCATATAGCAGACCACCACTCTGGCTGCTGCTTTTTCCCTCTCCGGGCTCCCAGGGGAGCTCACATAGTTCCGAGACGCACTCGTGCGCTCAGGTGATGGAGCCAAGCTGCCTTAAGGTCTGTAAAATGAGCGTCAGTCCCCACAGTCCTGCGATAAGAATAAAACGTATGGTTCACATTGAAGGGAGGCAGAAGTTACTGGGTCTGTGGGGAATCGGCTAAAACTGGAAGCAGAGTACATAATGTTTGATAGTGGTACAGTAACAGGAAGTAAATTGAGGATTTGGGAACTGGAGATCTTGAGAAAAATAGTTCTGTCAGGATTTTTTTTATTTTTTATGTGACTCAAATGAGCATAGAGCTCTAGGCAATGATCAAACCGACTACAGACCGCCACAATGTGTCATCAGTGCAAGGTTTGCACAGAAGCTGTTGAGGGGGAAAACAAAAGCAATACCCAGAAAAAAAGTGTAGTCCGGATTACAGATTTCATATGGATTATATGCAGATTTATCCATTATTATAATTATTTACAATTAAGTGACACCATGTCCAGAGTTTGGAAAATCTCTGAGGACGAGGTTATAGGCAGTGTTTGAAGGTTTATTGAAGGTGTCCTTTTTTTTTTTGACGTTTTTTGAGTTTATTTGTTTTAATTTTTAAAAGCACATTGTTTGTTTCTAATACTGAAAATTACTGAAGCACTAATTGTCAATTCTCCAAACCAATGAAAACAACAAGAGACTCCTGCAGAAGGAGTCACTTCAATCCCAGATTTAGTTTGGATATAAACTTTCTAGAAGTTATTTTAATGTTAATGTTGATATGAACAGTTTGTCATTACTAAACCCAGTAAGTTGTTTTTATTAAATTTCAACATTGCGCTGTTTGATAATGATGGTTAGCAAAGACAACGGAACATGTTATGTTCCTAAATGGGGCGGGGGTATTTCCAAAAGCAAATGTTTCTGAACAATAAAGCCAGTAAAAATATAACTCTTTGTGATGTTAAAACAGTTATATTGCTTTTACTTTGGACCAAAGCGTAAATGTTGAGTGAAAGTTTAATATTCTGACCCCTGACCTTCTTTACAGGTGTTTTGGTCACATTAGTGCTGGCTCCATTCTGGACACAACCACATCAACACTAAGTGAAATCACAGCCTCTTGGACAAAACACCTTCAGAAATCTGCTTAGTTCTATCTCAAAACCCAACAGCAACTGTAAATCATCTGTTTAGATAAACACAGAGTATTTGCTCTCGGACTGATTCGGAATATTTATGTGTTTCTGAATTAGTTACAGAGTGTGCAGTGATATTAATCATAAGGTTTTTCTTGCCAACGGAATAAAGTTGTCAGTAAAAATCAGGTAGCTGTGCCGGGACCCTGTAGATCTCACTTTTATTTACTCTTTCTGCAGCAGCACCCTGGGATCTGTGGTGAAAGCAACCTCTGTGTAATCAGGAAAGAATATTCTGGATCACTTAGCTTTAATATTTAACCTGCCAACAGTTCAATGAAGGGGATGTTTAACCAGAGGAACCCCCTCATGAGTCATGATGCTTCTACATCCACAGTCATTAATGAGGAAAATCTGAATTTCTATAATTGCAGCCATTTGTTGAGAAGAATCACCAAAGTTCAGCTTGAAGTTCATGTGAATGTTCCTCATCTCACATAATAATTATGCCTGTTAAGTCAAACACGGCTGAATGTAAGTTGTGTAAGGTTCATCACATTTTTATCCAGTTGTTGTTGTCATGGCATCAGTCTTGTATGGTACATCATGCTTTCCTGAGCATGTTCTATACTTTATTATTAACTACAGCTTTTTAATTCTTCCCTAAATATATACAGTATGTAGACTTTCCAGGTCATATAGACCATACTGAAAGGTGTGCATGTTATATTAAAACAACCCCCCCAAAAAAGAGCAAAAGGCGCTATATTCATTACAGGAAAACATATAATTCAAGTCACATTTCACATTGTTTACAGAAAAAGAAATGAGAGTTATTATATGGAACAAGGTGCACCATACATGTCAAAGCAATGCAGGAAAACGGCAACTAAAAATAACTGGAACCAAATCAAAATATTTTCTCAGGGCACTGTATTTACATGTGCGTGCGACCGGTTGACACAAGGAAAATAGACAAAGAAGAGTTAAGAAGTATTTTCTTAAGACCTCGCTTTGCTTCCTGTGAAAATGTTGAATGGAGTAAATGAAGGAGAGTAGATGAAGTGGAGGGTCAGACTGGAGGAAACAGTGCCGCTGTAGATGATAAAAATAGATATTAACTGTTAGTAATTTTGTGAGAAAATGCATTAGTTTGACATATTATTTCAATGTCTGTGGCATTTTTTAAGTGTAAATGTCCAATGTTACTGTTCTTCGCTGCATATTATTAATTCATGTAAGCTTTAACATGAAGTTTAGGGAAGCAGCATGAAGGTGACATTACACAGATTCGCTGCAATCTGTTGGTTCCTTAGCTTGGCTATTTTTTATGACCTAGCTTGTATGGATGCTGATTGATGACAACAGATTAGCTGAAACTGAGATGACATTATTGGGAATACAATAAGAACGAATTGAATTGAAATGTGCCGCTGTTTTGTGTTTTGGACACGAAACAGCAAACTTGCTTTAAACTTCAAAGCAAGTTTAAAATGTGACAAAATGTGCTGCTTTTTTTCCTTTCTTACAAATCAACAGAACTTCCTTGTGTCTTAATAACATCACTGTTGCATTCTTTTGACAAAATATTAAAGATTCAGTAATAACTATTCTATTTTTGCACCTCTGCTCATAGCAGTATTTGTGTCGATCTTTGTGTCACAGCCCAAATTTATTTTTGATTTAAATACATTATATAACTCTTGAAATTGCAGTTCTTCTCCAAAATCCTTTTTATGAGAGAAACACAGAAACAAGGGCTGAAAGGTGAGCAATCATAGCCCGAAAACAGAGTTGTGTTAGGGACGTAGTAATTCCCTAACTACCCTGAAACTTTGTGACAGCACCTGTAAACACAGGACCAGTTTGTAATTTTGCTGCAGGATGTCAGGAAAATAATCAGTTCTGATGTTTTACTGATATTCAATCATACTCTTTATTACGGACTTTATTTGCATGCATGGGTACATTGTAAGGACCAATCAGTCATGCTGTGTCTTTCATCCACTACTAGAGGAGTGTATTACCATCAAATGTCAAGTGTCAGCGCTTTCATTTAAACATTGTTCTTCATCCTCCAAGGAGGCTAAACAACCTGTCTGTAGATGAAACACATAAAATAAAGCTGAAAGCTCCAAAAGTAATGAGGCAAATGACCCTTTACTTAAAACACATTGTTTCCTTTGTTATTGATAAACATGTCATCTCATTTTTGGGTTTACATAACAAATATTTCTTTTCAATAAAACTTGGATTAGGTTTGTGTGTGTAAGTGTGTGTTCAATTTTTATAATTAGCGATATTTTTCAGTTTTTTTTACTACTGTGTTGTGTTACCATCCTTAGTTTGAACTTCATTTAAAAAATACAAATACCAATACCGATATTGTAGTGTAACTATATAAAGCATAAGTCAGAAGAACTTTATGTGAGAATTATAACTATTAATATCATAAGTACTAGAAATAACACTACATTACAATAATTTGATAGTAAAAGCTTCATGTAGTATTTTTAAATTGCTGTAAATAATAAGACGCATTGACACTAAAATATCAGATTGATATTTTATGTACTGATAATTTGTGTCCAATCACACAGGAGAAAATCCCCGCAGTGCACGCATTTCATATTTCATACTATGGTCCATTAAAAAAAAAAAAAGCATATTTAACCATCGTAAAGGCCACACAGCAGGGCCAGAAGTATCAGCCGTGTTTATAAAACAGCATAAACCTGGCGACAAGCGCTGCCATTCATCCTTGTAGCTCAGCTGGACAAGACTGATGGAGTGCTGACAGTGTGCATGGATGGATGGGTGTGGAGGGAAGGAAGGTAAGAAGGATAGAAGGTGTAGAGGCTAGCAGATGGGTGGAGGAGAGGTGAAGGAGAAAGGTGCGTAAACTAGCAGCGGATTGACTGATGGAAAGTGCGAGGTGGGGTTAATGAAAGGTGCGCGGGGTCTGTAAAGGAGAGCATAATGGGGTGTAGGCTGATGATGATAGTCATCCTGCTTACCACGGGACTCCCCTGCTCCAATGATAACTTGCGGTTTTCAAAGTGTTGCTCTGAGCCACAAAGAGGCCTAAGAAATGGCCAGCCCTTGGCAGGCGTTGGAGTGTTCCATCACAAGCAGGGACTTGGGACCCTCACTCTCGAAGAAGGAAATGTCTCTAAACCATATACCACCCAGTTTACTCTGGCACAGTGCTGGAAACCAAAACTTTTATATGCATAGCTTTGACATCAGCTTTTGGAAACGGAGCGGATGATGGACGAGGACGGAAAGCTACCTGCTGGTAGATGGAACACTGGGCTTGTAAAAGGCTTGCATTTCCCTCCGTCTGTCACTGTGCCGGGGAGGGTTAAAAATAGAGATGTTTGTCCTTATTCTGTCACTTTTTGTTGTTTTGATTTCAGTGTGCCTGCAATTTGTGTTTTTGGTTTATACTCAGAATGGTCCAGGATACAACATGAAACCCACAGATCACAAATACCTCGGAAAGAAAACAAAATGGTCCCTTTTAGGATCCGGTACAAGACAGGTAGCTGAGAGGAAAGTCTTGCAGCAATGTTTTTCTTCTACCTGCTTATAAAGACATGGATACCTTTTTGGAGTCTTCTGGAAATATATCCAAGACCATTCACTGAGCTTTTTTTTATTTGTCCAAACCCAAATAGATTTAAAACGCTTTTTACCTTGCACTCATAAGATTTCTGATTGAAGAGGCCGGTGTACTTTGCCTTCTTTAGTGTTCTGGTTAGTTGTTTAGTTAATTAGCTGGTTAGTATCATGTGTCTCATAGGAATGACCCTCATTTAACAGCTTCAACTTCCTGTACAACATGTTGAAGTTGACCTCAACCTGGCTGAAGGGGCAGTGGGGAGATGTCTCCTCATCCCTCACCTCTTGCATTCTCCAACATAATCCATGTTGGAGTGTTTACAGACCTTCCATCTCTAAAAGGGGGTCAGCTGGTCTTTCTCAAACTGAGCAATCTAAATTGAATACGTAGTACCTGTAGCAGAGGTCATTTGGTTGTGCCGGACCAGAATAAGTCAAAACAGCACAAATGAGTTGATTGGCTTCATTCTTTTTCAGGATAAAACACTTCCTGATGTGATGAGGCACGAATCAAACATTTCTGACAATTTTCCCTTAACTCTTGAGATGGTCTTGCGATCAAGCATTGTAAATTGCTGACATCTACTCTGCTGCTTGGAAGCTTAAGCTTTTGTCATGTTTTAGGCCTAGTTTACACAAAATCACTGCTATCAAATTTTCACTGTTTCGTGACATGTTATTTAGTAAAAATAAAAGCAAATATGTGAGAACATTGTGTAAAAAAGTGCACCACTCTGGTTTCCATGAGAAGGTAGAGGATAAAGAGCAACCAGTGTTAACAATCAATGTCAAATAAGCAAAAGCTTTCACATTAGATTTGTTGATTTAATGCCAAGGAGGAAAGACAGTTTTGATTTTAAAGTTCTTGCTGCCCATCTGAAAGATTTAGTTCTAAATAACCCAGGCCAGTGATTGTAGAGTGAGAAATATTCACAAGTGGGAGACATTCAGGACAACTGACAATCCTTACTGTGAATGAGGCAAGTTCACCCCAAGATCAGATTGTGCAGCAATGAGAAAAACTGGAAAACGCGAAGCTTTACATCCTGGACTCTAAAGGCCTCAGTTAGCATGTTAATGTTAAAGTAGCACCACGGAACGTATGCTGATTTTCCCAGTGAGAAGACCAATTTAACTTTCATTTTGCATCCTACCTGTACTCTGGGCTCTCTCCTACCAGTAAAAGTCAGTCCGACTGTGTTGTTTCATCTTTTAGTCTGTTCCCTTCTCTCTTTCTTTTTCTTTCTTTATGCACAAAATGTCCTCTTGCTTTTTTTTATCAGCCCCTTTGCATACCAGCCCATCGATATGAGCTGGTTGGCTGGAACACAAAGTTGAGAAGTGCAGTTTCTCAACCTCGGGACACTTCAAGGCAATGGCGGCTTCAGGAATGTACATGATTAATGTCACTACTATAAAACAAGTCAAACATCGCAGGTCAGAGGGTTGCATAGTGCTACTGTGACAGTTGAAAAAGCCTGAACAAGTATAAAGGCCTTGGAAGACCTCCAAGAGACAATCTCTTTTTCCTACAAAGAGCCCGACAGCAAGGGTCTTGAATAATGCCTAAATAGAGATGTTTACCCGTGATGCACAGACTGACAAAATAATTGACGGAGGGCTGATGGACTTGTTTTGTAGCCACAGGAGCAGGACACCTTGTTCATTGAGTCTCCTCTACAGAAAAAGTATCAAATGTGAGACCATCTGTCTGAGAATTAAAGGTTGCCTGAAGCTGGATCATGTTATAGAATAATAAACTCAAACACAGCAGCCTGTCTGCAGCAGACGTGATTGAAAAAGTAAAAATGAAGGTATTGCAATGACCCAAAGTGCAAACCTCAACCTGAATGAAACGCTGTAATGCATGAGTGCTAAACGCTAAGAGAGCTGTGCATAAATGAATGCCCAAAAGATTCAATAAACTACATCATGTTGGCGAAAAGTTGTTACACAAGCCAAGAAGTGAACTTTGTCTTTCACACTACTTCTCCGCTTTGACAGATTTTTTTTTGTTAAATAAATAAAATCATAGATATTATAACCTTAAATTTACTGTTAGAGTTGTGAAAGTCCAACATGCTGCTTGGTCCTAATGAACCTAAGGCATTAGGAATGGAACGGAAAAGTGAAAATGGAAAGATAGCATCAGTGTTCTGCGTGTCCAGCTTTCAGCCTGATTTATTAGACATTCACCACTAGCCAGCGCATCACTAGAACACAAAACTGGTGAGGTTAAAGGTCAATCTACAGGTTGGTGAGTGGGAGGGGGGAGGTTCTCCGAGATCATGCAAGCAAGCAGGGAGCAAAAGGTGAGAAAGGTCAGATGAGAGAGCGTGAAAGGTTGAGTGGGGGGGGGGTCTAGAGGAATGGGGCTCTGAGGGGTGGTTTAAAGAAAAAAAATTGATGTGTATGTGTGTTTTCAGCTCGTGGAAGCATTGTATGTTTTTCTGTCTGAGCCTCGGATCAACGCTCGGACAGGGTGAAAGGAGGAAATGGGATTGTCGGTGGGATGGGACGGGATTAAAGGGACAAGTGTGGAATCTGGGGGTCAAGGCTAAGATTTAGGTCCTTACCCTTGAACATAGATCATAGAAACAGCTTTCAGTCTGTGGAGGCTATGTGTGTGTGGGTGAGGGAGGAAGACAGATATGGAAGTATTGTGGGAAGCAAAGTCGAGACCTACTCGGATTTTTCATGCCTTGCCTAAACACACAAACTTTGCTTGATTGACTCTCATTTGAACCGAAACCTCAGACGCGCACCCACAAACAGACATGTGGAGATACATGTGAGCTCATTTAACAGTCACACACATGCTCCTAAATCTTACAGGGCCGAAAGCTCCCACACAGTTAGATTCTCTGCATCAAGACGACATAGACGAATGCAAACACAAAACAAAGACCAGCGCTCCATCTCTATGGGTGTTCCTCTTTTTCTAATGTGAGGCCAACTCCCCATTAGCATTAATCTGCATTCTCTCTCTTTCAACAAGTCAGATAAGACAATTAATACCATCTTTCACTCTCCTTTTCCTTTTGATCTTGATGTTGATAACTGAACACACATCCAGATTGCCCTCCTGGCTGCCATTAATCACGCATAGCCTTCCTGGATCTATATGTTCTTGCGCAACAGACCCCCTAGAACAAGAAAGACCAACTATGTGTCCCTGCTGATTCAAATGAAATAATTCTCCAACTACGTTCTGCACAAGCCTCTTAACATTACATTACTGTCATTTAGCTGACGCTTCTATCCAAAGCGACTTACAATTGGAGGCAATGAGGGTAAGGTGTCTTGTCCAAGGACACGACAGGAGACTGAGGTGGGAGTGCCAGGATTCGAGCACCCTTCGAATCACCATTCATATCACTGAACAACCCACCCTACCACCTGAGCCACCTGTCCCTTAATGGCCACTGATTTGTGTCAGGTGTGTTGCAGTGGGGAAACGTCTAAACCTTGCAGGACACTGGCCCAAGGGGTCTAGGGTTGCCTAAGACCATCTGTCTGAGTTAACCTTTGCCTTCCAAGGCCAGAGTAATTTGTGAGTCATCATTAAAAAGTGTTAAATGAGCAAAAACACTCTTGTTGCACGAATAAGGCACAGGATATTTTGTTTTCTAAAAAAATTAAAGGTAGGACAGAGATTTGAGCATACAAGTGCCTTAGAAACCAGATATCTTCTTGATCCAGTTAGAGCTGGAACAATAAGTGTTGAAGCTGCACACTTGTGTTATCAAGAGAAACTCTGAGTGAAAGAATCTCATTTTGCATATCTGGCATTTTGATCTCAAGGCATTCCTTTGATGTTTGCATATGCATGTTAACAGCGTGTGACTACCTCCCAAAGCTCCTTCTCGCTTTTTGTTCTCTCTCTAAACTCCTTGTCTCAGTCTCTTAGTGAGACCCAGAGAATTTTGTCCTCAGAGACCAGGATGATGGAGTGGAAGTAACCTTTCTGAGCAGGGGTCACTGATGCAGCTGTAGCGTTCAATGCCTCTTCTAATTATAAAAGCCAACGGAGCACCACCCACCTTTATATTTACTTGATTTTAGGCC
>JBBBVT010000023.1:17076406-17090109 GCA_037177035.1 Craterocephalus eyresii | reverse complement strand
GCAGATATCTGATGGTAAGAGGCCCATCCTGAACATCCTGTGTCCTGTATAATGAGTTCTATGGAGAATTTTGAATTGTATTAGTTGTATATAAGGATCTTTCATCACAAGCAAACTGTAACATGGGATTTCAATGTGTCATCTCAGAGGATATGCTATTTCTGCTTAAAGAAAAAAAAGCCTGATATAGTGGCATGTTATATTAAGAAGCTTATTTCCTCATTCCTTCACCTCTATTTCATCAGTTGGTCATCATCACATCAAGTTTTATTTTATGTCGATCTGTTTTCTCCAGAGTGAATAGCTTGCGACTTATTTATAAAGTAAAGTAAAAAGAATGTGTTTTTTTGTTACTTGCACATTCTCCGCCTGACTTTCTCCTCAGAGTATGACAAAACTTGGGTTTTTTTCTCAAAACATGCCTACCTTGCACTAAAATGTGCGTGTGAATGTGTGTGGTGATTAGGCTTCCTGTTCTTATCACGGAGCTACCGGCTGACACTCGTGTCATCTCGCTCGCTGACCTCCTTAGCTCCTTCAGGCTAAGTGAGGAAAATGACGCTCAGGTTGTGATGTCTTGTGATCGGGAATCTTAAGAGTTTGAGGAGAGAAAGTTACAGTGACTTTCTGGTGGCTGAGTTCACTTCTGTTGTTGGCTGTTTTTTCCCTGCATCATAATGAACCACAATACCTGTTGCACAAGCTTCGACTGAGGCTGTAAAGTAGAAAAGAGGTGGTACCGAGCACATGGTGTCACTGCTTTTTTTAAAAATTTATTTATTTATTTATCTTCTGCCTCCAGTTATCTCCTTCCTGAAAAAGACGTGCTCAGGCTCACATCTGCTGGTGAAGGGTGAGCTTGTCTCCTACGTGGTACTTTACTACCCCCACCAGGCCAAAATGAAAGCTGCAGCTTTTCTCTGACTGCCAGATAACAGACAGTGAGGCCGTAGCAAAAATATACTATGGAAACTCTCTGGTTGTATTCTAAGCTGATATATATTTAGATAAAAGTGGTTTATGACTGGCAGCCAACACTGGCTCAAGAATATTTGATATTTAATCAGATACACCAAGATTTACAAATTTAGTCTCTAGACTTGAAACACTCATGTACAATATCCTCATGTACTCATGTATTATTCTTTGGCACATGGATGTTCATTTTTTTTCATCTGAACAATAGAACATAAACAACATACCAGATTGAGAAACAGATATTTTGTCATTTTTATGGGAAATAAAGCTCATTTTGAATTTGGTGGCAGCAACACATCTGTAAGAAAAGTTGGAACAGGGTCAGGTTTACCATTATGTTGCATCCCCTCTGCTTGCAAAACTCTGTAAATGTCTAGCGGCTCAACAATCCTGAAACTCTCTTGCCCGATTTAATGTTTTGTACTGGTGAAAAGTCTGGACTGCAGACAGGCCAGTTCAGCACCGGGACTCTCCTCCTGTGAAGCCATGATGTTGTGATGGATGCAGGATGCGGTTTAGCAGTGTCTTGCTGGCAGCTGCAGGCTGTCCCTGAAGGACACACAGTGTCAGCGGTTGCCAAAAATACTTTGCAATTTTAATTCATCAGACTACAGACCAGCCTTCAACTTTGCATCAGACCTTTTTAATTGAGCTTTAATCCTGAGAGGACGACAGCATTTCTGGGTTATGTTAAAGTATGATGTGACGTCTTTGCATGACAGGGCTATAAACTGTATTTGCGATGTGATGAACTGTGTTCACAGATAGTGATTTTTGGAAGTTTCAATAGAGAATCAAGTCTGGTTTTAAGACAGTGCTTCCTGAAGCCATCCAGTTTTGACCTTCAGTCTTGTCCTTCACACAAAATCGAAATCTCTTCTGTTTCTCTGAATCTTTTAATTATATTCAATGCAGATAGTGGCATCTTTCATGTCTTGACAATTTTAGGTTGAGGAAAAGTTTTCTGAAATTACTTAACAATGTCTAGGATCACTTTTTCATCTGAGGTGCTGTCTCACTGAAATGCTCCTTTTATACCCAATCATGTCAACCTAATTGCAAAAAATGTCAAATGCTTCTCCAGATGTTTTTGATTTGTGCCAAATACATTTCCAGCTTATTGTTGCCCCAAGACAAAATCTTATGTTGCTGCCAATGATTTAAAACAAGCTAATATTTTGCATAAAATGGTAAAATGTCTCATTGTCAACATCTCATTTATTTATTTATCCATATGTTGCTTATGTTCTGTTGGGGATAAAATATGGATTTCTGAGAGCCGCAAATCATCACATTGTATTCTATGTACATCTTACACAATGTCCAAAATTTTTTGAAGCTGTGGTCCTGTTTGCTTTAAATTAATCTAACTGCTTTCATTATCTAATTCACATTTTATCTGAGATGTATCTCTTAAATGAAATCTACTTTTCATTGTACTTTTTCATGAATGCTTTTGTTGATTCTTTCATCAGCCTCCAATGTTTCCTCACTGCAGATTGAGATTGATGAGGCTTAAACATAATGTTGCTTCTCATTTGATCAATTTGACAGTTTAATTTAAGACTCTGTAAATACATTTTTCAACATTTCTAAATTCTTTCTATATGAAGAAAAAATGATTGGACAGAAGTTCCTGACTAAATAAGCGGTATTCTGAAGAAATTTGCCACTGATAGTATGATGTGCCCATGGCCACCTCTGACCACCCCTTAGCTCCGCCCCTGGAAGCTGTCGCAGCCTCTTCCTCTGAACTTACTGTAGCTCCAACATGAATCAAATTTAGAGAGCAAATTGATCAAAATAATCTTCTTTTTGTGCCTCCACAGATATGTTGGTACCACCACACAGTATTTCTAGTTGTTGCATTCCATTTATGTCCTTTTTTTATAGTGTAAATTGTTTTTTACACCGAGGGTGTCCACCTGCATGACTGCTGACACAAAGATTTATTAATGATAAGAGGAGAAAAGCCATTCACGAACACTAGGGATGGAAAAGGCATCGTCTCTCCTCTGCTGTAAGGTTGGCTGCCAGCTGGAAGCACTAACAGATTATACATCAGCTCTCTGCCTCTTGTCATCTGGGTGAGTTACGCAGACAAATGGGTAAAAACCTATTGGCGCCTGCGGGGATTCTTTATATTATCTATCATCTACCCAGACCAATACATGATTTTACTTTTTCGATTTTTTTCCCCACTTTTTGAGAGAAAAAAACCACATGGTAACTTCTTGCTGAACGTATCACTTTTCATCAACACCTTCAAGTGTTCGGCCATGTATTTCAAGTCAATGCACTATTTTCAAAATATTATGGCAAGAACAAACCGCTAATATAAAATCAATCTTCCATGTGATGGATGACTCCTGCAATCAAGATTCAAAAGATTGCAACGGATATTAATCTGCAACTCGCGCCTCGCCACGAATGGTTTACATGGGGATAAATGTTTTAGACTAGGCACGTTCACACTTCATATGATGAAGTGATGTTGCACTTACAGTACAAACCATGCTGCACTGAGACATACACATTGGTTGCGACTCATTAGGAAAAAGGCACTGGAGGCAGAATTTCTGTCTGTTTCTGGAATTATGAATGTGTGTTCATATGTATGTGCAGAGTTTCTGTTAATCTACACTGGTTTCTGCAGGAAACAGTTTTGTTGTTGAAGGTGTTGAGGTCAAATCAAACATTTTTTTTTTTCAAATGAAGGGTATCATATTTTAGCATAAGTTTATCCAGTTAAAGAATGTTTTTCATGGAACAGGTTATAACTTGCAATTTGTGCAAAAACTAAAGTGTGTTGACTTTGACAGCCTTTCCTCACTACTGTTTTGCGACCTTTACTTCATTTATGCTAAAATGACACTTTTTTAAACACCTCCGCGTGCACATAAGTTATACAATCATTGACAGTAAAATATTTCAACAGAGCCTCCATCATGTGACCCGTAGGTTTCTGAAGCTGAAGTGGAGCTCTTTGGGTGGTTCCCACTGTTGCCATCTTGGTCGCATGATTCCCGGAAAATAAAAAAATGGACAACGAGGTGGCATTGAGAGGGCTACTTTGACTGTAGGTGGGGAAGATTGACACCCCTCAAACTCTGAGCTGCCTGTTGCCTAAAAAAGCTAACCAGCTAACAGAGGTAGGCAGGCTATTTTTTATTATTCTATTATTCTATTCTGTTATTTTATTTTTTATTTTTTACAATGCAGGAATGAAGAGATAATGTTGCAGTCAGGTGATGTTGATCAAATGCTCTTAATTGATTAATCATCAGAAGGTATGAGTGACTGGGTCTCTGCTTTTTGCAGACGATGTGGTTCTGTTCAACGAGTGTGAGGCGGTCCGGATGAGAATCAGCACCTCCAAATCAGAGACCACAGTCCTCAGCCGGAAAAAGGCTCTCTGGGCTGGGAGTAAGGTCCTACCCCAAGTATAGAAGTTCAAGTATTTCTGGGTCTGGTTTACAAGTTGGGATGGATGGAGCAGGAGACCGATAAGCGGATCAGTGTGCTGTCTGGAGGATGCAGGCTCTGCATTGGTTCGTCTTGGTGTAGAAAGAGCTGAGCCAGATGATGGATGGATGGATGGATGGATGGATGGATGGATGGGTATGTGTATGAGTATCTACCCTTATAAAAGCAGAAGCTTTGGTAGTTTGGTGATTTGAATGCATCCAGTCCTTGCAGCTAACTGTTAGCATCTGCTATTTCAGACTCAGAAGCCGTGCCAGTCTGGGGAAAGATTTTAAAAAATCAAGCCCTCACTTTGTATAAGATGTTTTAGTTCAGAGAGACATTAAAGAACAAAACTCAGTATCAGCTATTTTAACCAGTGGACAAAACCCGTCAACCAGCGAACACAAGCAGTTAACCTGTTAGGATGGAAACACTGATCTCATTAACTAATTATATTAATATAAGGAGGTAAACCTTTTTTTTTTCATCATGCAGTTTTGTCTACATGAGAATTCTCTTTGTTTCCTCTCCTCAGTTCTAACAAGTAGCTGCATCCACTGGTACAAAACAAGAGGGCAGAGAGTATCTGATTGTATCTGATTTAGAGTATCTGATTGGTTCAGCCTGTTCAGTGTCAGTGAACTAAAGAACCTATGAGGTGCAGATAATGTGTTTAAGAATTTGAGCTCAGTTGGCCCAGTGTCTCTTCGGCTGCTGATCTACTGAGGTTTATGGACCAGTCAGACCGATAAAATGTCAGCTCAAAAAAAAAACATGTGGGTCCAGTATCCGGGATGGCCAATCCTGTTCCTGCCTGGAGAGTTTGATACAATACTGACCAAGTTTGTAAAGAAAAAAAAGTGTTTGCTGAAAAGTATCAAGAAAGATGTTTACCTTTTTTTAAGCTTTGGGTGACACTTAAGGTAATGGAGTGATTACACAGAGGTAACCCAGAAAACATGCAACACCAGGAAATGGATTAGGAAAGATTTAAGAGAAGGAACTACAGTATTGATACCCATCAGTCTGGGAAGGGTTAAAAAATCATCTCCAACCAATTTGGTCCATCATTTTGTGCAATTCTCAATGAAACCGCAAAATGTTTGCACTACTGTTGTAGAGCCCTAGGCATGTACTTCCAGATTCAGAGACAACATTTACACAACATTTGGGTTAAGCTCATGCTGAAGAGCATATTTCTTATATTTTGATATGTAAACCTTAGAATTTAAGGTAGTATCCACATGGACCGAACTTCATTTCTAGCAAATATTTCAAATGAGCTATGATTGAAGCAGTGCTAATGAAGCGTCTCCTCCCTTACACTTTATTAACTATGTTCTTCAATAGAGACACATTACTGTCTGAGAACTGTGCCCCACTCTCAACAAAAAAAAACATTCTTGCTCTTTTGAAACACTACAACAGCTCACACTAACTTCTTCTCGTGTTGTTCCCAGACAGATGTGCTGGTTGTGACTTCATCTGCCATTAGAGTCAAAACTAAGCTTAATAGACATTCGCACCTGCCAACATTCAAGTCTCATGGATTATTCATGACTTCTCCACTGCTGTTCTCCGAACAGATGTCGTACCTGCAACTCTCTTCAACACACACTACGTTGAAACTTTACCTCCTAGAGACAAATCCCCCTCTTCTTTATCTTTTCAGTGAGTTATTCTGTTAGAATATTGGATTCTTTCATGTTATTCTACTAGTCTCTTTTAAATCTCATATTTTTTGTTTCTATAAAAGCTTAATGAAACAGTAGTAATAAGAGGGAACTGCCATTTCATGGTACTTTTCTGAAAAATACACTTTCATCCAACTGTTTTGGATGAAGGTGATCGCCAACCAAACTACCCGAATTTTCTCTCCCAGCAGTTGAATTAAAATACTGAAGCCTACAGAAACAGCCGATTCCGGAATCTGATCCAGATCAAAGTGCAGAGGAAAGCCTGGCATGTTTCCGTATGGTGACATTTTAAACCAAAAAGACCTGAGATGCCATAAATTTGAAAACAGGACCAAAAGTGACATTTGTTGAAATAGTCTCAAATCACAGCAGACCTGAGGACAATGTCCTCCTATGCTCTGGTAAGACGACCAGAGTTTCCTGGGCACGACCTGCCATGAAACTTGAAATGGTGGCTAGGGAGAGGGAAGTCTGGGTCTCTGAGGCTGCTGCACCAACACTCAGGGACTGGGGAGCTATGAGTTTGACCTTCCACCTGGAAGAAGCTAAATCTGGTGTGGCAGGGGAGTGAATCGCCATTCCTGAAGGAAAAGTCCTTCTTTTTGTCTTGCTTCCTGGACCCATGCTGACCAACATGAGAACTAAGAATGGAAATCAGTTCTGATTTCGTTGGCTCTGTGTCTTGGCTTCATTGCCATTTCATTTTCTTCTCCTCTATGAAGTCGCTTATCCTCTCCGACAGACTGGTTGTGACCATCCCATGAGAGAGGGAATGTCGATTGAAAGTTAAAGAAAAAAAACCCTCTTGATCCCGCTTCTGACACCAATAGTGATGGAATGAGCAGAGTAGGGATAATCTTATTTTTTACCATAAAAATTACATTTTACGCATAAAACAGTAAAGCTTTGTGGATACATTTTACCCGTTTTAATGTTGATTGATTATGATAAATATGATGCAGTTTTCAGTTCCTTTGCTCTCAATTTCCAGCTGGCTAGCATTCTTTTACATCAGATTTAAAATAACATCATATTAGATCAAACTGTATATTTAAGGTGGGATTACTGGCATTTATATGTTTGAAATCTGTTGTATCTAAATCAAGAAGTCATGGTGCAGCTGTGACTCAGATTTTGAATTCTTAATGCAAAGCAGATGAAACAGTTTGAGTAAATCAGTTCATTTAAGAGAAGTAAACATGAAAGAATCCTACATATTTAAAGTTTAAACAAGTTTTGGATTTTTTTTGTTGAGACAACAACTTTACATACTTTTTTTTTTCTTTTTATTAAAACCAACCTCCAAATTTTACAGTGCATTCCTCTAAACCAGTAACTCTTGAAGCAGTTTTTACCAGACCTGTAACTAAAAAGGGAGTCATTATGGATTCAGTTTCACAAATCCTTTAATATTCTTAATATGAAAATATTGATTTGTGCGGCTAAAAGGTTCGTTATGTGGACGTGAGCCTGTGCAAATATTTATGACTTAAATGATGTGTTTAGGCAGAAGGCAGCACACCATCATTGACCTGCATATTGTTGCCTGCTCCAGATGCAAAATATTTTGGAACCAGATCACAAAACCCCACTGATCTGGCAGGGCCGCTTTAAAGTCAAATATTTTGAAGAACGCACAGAACTGGTGATGAAAATCGGCTTCAAGCTGCATTTGAGGGACAAATAACAGGAGTTGCAACAATTGCATGTCTCTGGATCAACCTGCACTCGGAGGGACCAACAAAAGCAGAGCTTCATACAAGAAATACAGAGGTACGGCCATAAACTCAAGTGAAGGAGACATTAGAATAACAAAACCGCTGTCCTGCTACATGACGTCCACGCTGTCGGGCCCCAGACTTCTGTTTGTCTTGGACCAACGGCAGTGACCCACTGATGACCCCAGTGATCTCTATGCTTAGTGTTTCAGTGTGCTTTCCACTCATCTTTGATAAACTACCTGAATAATTATAGTGTAGCATTTTAATAAAAGGCAGTGATGCTAAACAGATCAAAGTACTGTTGCTTATGAAGCTTCATTGTTTTGTGCTCAGTAGTTAAAGGCTTGTGGGAGAGAACATTTTCTACATTTTTCTATAAAGTCTTCTTCTTCTCTCTCCTGTGACTGAGCTTTTTAACTAGCAGCTTAGTTACCTGTATAGGCGAGTAAAACCTGATGTCAAAGGTAACACCTGAGCTGTTGAGATTAATTAATCTGAGGCAAGATGAGAAGGTGGAAGTCGCAAGTCTTAAACCACCCAGCGTTTTTTCATAGCCAACCAAATGGGAACCTATAAAAAACCTTTGGACCGTTTTCTGTCAACATCCCCATACTGCTTCAATAATATTGTGGTCCAGGCTCAGTAGAGGATTCATCACTCCATCAGACTTGTTGTTACTGATTTTCAGTCCAATTCTTGCATCATGTGGCATACCTCAGCCTTCTCTCCCTGCTTCCCTTCTTTAGGAATGGCTTCTTGACCTCCAACCTCCCATGGAGATCATTTCTGATGAGGCCTCAATGAATGGTAGATGGACCAACTGAAGCTCAGATATCTAAAAAGAAAAGGTTCAGATATTTCTCAGTTTCTCAGGTCTTGTGTCAGGTCTGTGCCAGATTATTTTTTATTTCTTAAGGTAATCACTTTCATCTGTTATCAGTAAAAACGCTTATTGATACTTTTTAGAATTGGTTCATAGCTAAGTTGTCTTTTAGGTGTAGACAACACCGGTTCATCCCTTAAGTTATGCAATGTTTCTTTCTGTTGGCTGAAATCTCTCTAATCTCTCAGTCAGGTTTAGGGTTTAGTTTTGGCTTCCCTCATAAAAAACACTGCAATGGGGAGAAATTGAACTGATATTTACTGTTCAGGACAGAGACTCACCTTCTATCATCTGTCTTTCTATCCAAGAATTCTCTCTGCATGTTTTTTCCATCTTTCTCACTTTGTTTCTTCCATCATCAAATGTTGTCTATCTGAAGAAACATCTGATATCCGTGTAAAGGCTTTTCCATTAAAGCTTTTCTGAAAGGGATCAGTCATTTTGTTTTAATCATGCTCTATTTGAGTCATGTCTTGGTATGCGCTGGCCGAAAGACACCATCTGGATTTATAATTGAATGCCAAGACTTTTAGCATTATGTCAGAGCTGAGTTGATGCAACAAAATAGCCTTTGACTAATTTCCAAGATGGATGATGTGAAAAAATGCTTCTTCGTTCCTGAGACCATAGTTTTTTAAATGATCCTTTAGATTAATTAGAACTCTTACAGAAAAAAACACATGAGAACCCCACTGGCAAATGTGGTTTTGATACATTTACATGTGACACGTGCTGTTTATGTTTTTCACATGTGAATCAGATTCACATATTTGCGACCACATGAGGATCATATGTGAAATCCATGTAGTTGAGAGGTGACTGGGCAAAGGAAGGAAGGAAACTACCTACTGAACGAGCTGAAAAGTGCTTGGATTCTGATAAAACTAAATAATATGCAATAATTAGAGAGCTATTTTCACTAGGATTTAGATACCATGTATACTTGTCAACAATGACAATATAATTGAATGAACAGAATCATAGCAGATGCTAATGATCTGGTTAGCTCTACTGATCCCATTTTCAAGCTGTGGAACACAGTTATTCTGACTGATCATCTTTCATTAATACAGTATTTCTGAAAGAAGAAAGTACTGAGTCTCAGTAGAGGATCAAGCTGTGCTACATGCCACCAAATGCTTCAGCATGGTGCTCATTTTTCAAATCAAGGAAGTGTTTCTCAGCAAATATGCACAAATGTTTATTGGTGACTGTATTTCCAGTAAGAACAACTCAACACCTTTCTCTATGGAGTGAGTGAACATGCGATATGCCATAGAAATGTAAAAAATCCACGCAATGCATTAGCTGGTATGAAGGCACCTTAATACATCAACATTTATTAAATGGCATCTTTTCATTCAGAGGGAGAATAGACCTTAAAAGTCTGAAAGAGCTTTTTAGTGTGGGACAAAATTGCATGATTTTGTCAAAGACTTAGGAACCCAAAAACAAGCCAGAGCTTAATGTGGCTGCAGAAAAACTCTTAGAGGGCATATACAATGTCCATCGGTTCAGTTTTCTTTTTAAAATGATACAATAAATGATTAAATAATACATGAAAGAATGCTTGATGGTTCACTGGCTGCACAGTGCTAATTACACTGTCCTGATTTTCACACACTTAACACTGAAATGGCTGCTTAACAAAGACACTAAGAGAAACTGGGTTCTGGTCAGCATACATGAGTGCATGTCAAATTTAGTTTATAAAAGGCTAAGTGGTTGATGGGTAGTTAACTCAAATCTGTACTTGGGATAGATTTAAAGCGAAGGTAATGAGCTGACTGTAAGTATAAATAAACTGTTGAATGTGATCCATCATTCCCACCACTCCTCAACTATTAATCATGACAGTCATCATTAGGTTGAAAGATAACCTGCTTCCTTTCTTAAGTCAACAAAGACATTTATGACTTGGACTACACCCAAAACCCAAAGAGAAAAAAATCCTAATCCTGCAAACGGCAAGTAGAAAAAATAGCAGAAATACCTTCTTTTCATTCCGTTTGCTTATTATCAGTGTTGATCGTCAATAATGCTAAGTTCTTTCTTGAAATATATCTATCTATTTATTACTCCATCCAGGGTTCTTTCTGATAGCGGAGCCTTTCACCCTGTCTCTAGGGGAGCCCAGACACCCTGCAAAGGAAACTCATTTTCGGACACATGCTTTTGTGATTTTGCTCTTTCTGTCATTGGTCACAGCTTGGGATGATAGGTGAAGGTAAATTTGATGATCAGTTGGTAAATCAAAAGCTTCACCTTCCAACTCTGATGTATTTACACCACAACAGACTGGTACAACGTCTGCATCACCAGGCGCCACACCAGTTTATCTGTCAGTCTCTTGCTCCAGTTTTCCACTTTGCTTCAGTCCAATTCAAATCGATTCTGACCCAGAAAAAATGGACGACGTTCAAATATGGCTTCATGTTTGTATGGTAGAGTTTGACCAGAAAAAACAAACAAACATTGGAAATGTTCCTAATTCAATTAAATTCAATTCAATTTAAATTCAATTCAACTTTATTTGCATGCCATCAATTCACAACATCAACTCTGGGCATTTTACAGATATAATCAGTCAAAATAATTGTGATCCAATCAGTATTCATACAAGCCAAGCAAGTTTGGCACAACCTTTATAAGTTGCCATGGCAGTGTCACAAATCAGCTTTGGTGCTATGGTTTTCTGTGTTTTTAATGGAATTTCCTTCCATAGAATATTGTGAAATTTTTACTTACATGAATCTAAAATTGTTCAAATCAAAATCAAATCAAATCCTTTTATTGACATTGTAAGACAGGCAAACAGAAATTAGAGTAGCACTCTACACATCCTTAAAAACAACAGTAACAAAGCAAACAAAAATTCACGATAAAAACCATAATATAAGAATTTAAAAGCAGTTATAACCGGTAAATCAGCACCACCCAACTTCAATGTGCTAAAGTGTGCAAAAGTGCAGTAGTTGCAACTTCAGTTATTGATATTAAGAGCAGAAATGGCCCTGGGAAAGAATCTGAAAGTGCGTGTTTTAATGACCGTTACTGCCTGCCAGAGAGCAGTAGCTCAAACGTTTGATGACCAGGGTGGGGAGGGTCTTTGGTGATGATCCTGGCTCTTTTGAGGCAGCGAGAGGCCTTTCAGTGACGGCAGCCGGCAACCCAGAGTTTTCCCTGCCGCTTTCAGCACACTCTGCAGCTGCTTTTTATCTGCCACCGAGCAACTTGCATGCCATATTGTGATGCAGTAGGTGAGGATGGACTCCATGGCAGCATGGTAGAAGGATGTCAGCAACCTCCTCTCCATGTTGCTCCTCTTGAGGACTCTCAGAGAGAGGGGTCTCTGACGAGCTTTCTTCACTCTGGCCGAGGTGTTTGCTGTTTGATCAGACAGATGAACGCCGAGGAATTTAATGGTCCTGACCTGTTCCACACAAAATCCATTTTTGAGGACAGGGGCCGGTACTGAATTGCGCTTTTTCATAAATTCCAGTATAAGTTCTTTGGTCTCAGCGATGTTTAAAACCAGATTATTCATGGACACTATTTTGCCAGTTTATGTATCTCATCCCTACATGCTGAGGCCAACGACAGTTGTCTCATCAGCAAATTCTATGATGGAGTTTGATGAGTGTTTTTATATTTTTAACCTTTATTTTATCACTTCTTTGAGAAAACGTTTGTGTCATAAGTCACGTGACTATAATCCATGTGTCATGCGCCCAGAAGATCTACTTTAGTAGATTTTTTGACTGGTAACTTTACTTGTACTTGAGTAAAATCTCATCATTTTTATGTGACTGTTATATAGTATTCTTGTATTATATAACAGTATAATATTTTTGTACTCTTTCCACCTGTGATAATAAGTGAACTGAGTCAGAAATAGACACATTTTGGAAGCTGTGCACTTGGTCAGACAACTGAAGACAAAACCAGATCATATAGTCGGAGCTTGAAAACATTTTTTTCAATGTTTAAATGAGCCCAGTGGTCTTTTCATCAGAGCTTTTTAGGCTTTGTTGCAGTCTGAAAGGAGATAAACATTCCTACAGTGTAATCTATGTGTCATAAAAGAAATCAAATAGCAGTGGCTGCTCCCTAGCCAGGCCTCACACCTTGTCCCAATAAATGTAAATCTATGCATGTGTGTGTTTCTCAAAGTCAAGACTTGCAGCAGCGAGAGATTTCTGCTCATTAATTAAGGCAAATTATAGCAAAACCAAACTGTTATCAGCTTCTCCTGAAACACACATTCTGGTTGAAACTCAAGCCGCTTTGCTGCATTTGGCTTCATCGGCCCTGCTGACACTTTATATAAACACTTTATAAATCTCTCCAACTACAAGCGTTTACACACACACACACACAAACACAGAATATCTTCTAGCTCCAAGCAATTATTTATAAATTAGGCCTGTCTGAGATTGTTCATGGAGGCTTTGCAACAAAACCACAATCTGCCTAAAGCCAGAAGCCAAAGAGGTAAAGAGCTTTGGCTGCAGCTTTTCTTCTCCTTTTCTTTCTGCTTTTGTCCCTGAAAAGGAAAAAAAACTTCAATAAAAGCAAAATTCTCTCCTTACATTTCATTATTCAGAGAGGTTGAAACCTTCACAGAAATAAACTGATGCGCATAATTCTACTTTTGCTGTAAACTGTTCAGTAGTAAATACTTAAAATCTCTAATATTATACTTTGTTGAAAGGAAGGGGGACTTTAGGTCCAGAATATTGTCACTGTCATCCTCATGGAGGATTTCTGAGTATTGAAACCTGATTTTTCAGACAGTTTAGAAGACAAGAGCCATGCCTGGACCTAGCCGATGGCAGGGAGGGATGAGTGTGAGCAGTGGCATGCACAGGTAGAGGTGAGGTGGTGCTGGAGCACTTGCCCTTGCCCTCTTGACCGAGAAAGTGCCCTTAACAGAGTTATTATTAAGTCATCATT
>JBBBVT010000023.1:17065055-17076306 GCA_037177035.1 Craterocephalus eyresii | reverse complement strand
GCGCTTTTCTAGTCACAGACCACTCAAAGCGCTTTACATGACATATCTCATTCACCCATTCATACCCATTCACACAGAACCTATATTGAATCACACTGGGTGCTTTTGGAGCTAACTTTCACACACATTCATTCCCCCAATAGGCACATCGGGAGGCAGGGTAGGGTTCAGTGTCTTGCCCAGGGACACTTCAACATGTACCGGAGTGGAATCAAACCACCGACCTCCTGTTTTAGTAGGCGACGGCTCTATCCACTGAGCCACAGCCGCCAAACTGAGCCACAGCCGCCATGATATAATGCAATGTGTGAATGTTTTAATGCTTTAAATCGGTTTTTATTTTGTAAGGCACTTTGTGTTGCTAAACTGCATGAAAAGTGCTTTATAAATAAATAAAGTTTAAAGTTTAAAGTTCATACAAAATGTGCCCTTTTTTCCCATTGAGCACCTGCCCTACAAATTGTCTGTGCACGCTCCTGAGTGTGAGAGACTGCAGGGCTTTTGGCTCATAAACGGGCAACTGGTCAACCAGAGCCCCATTAGAAACTCAGCACTACAATGGGGAAAGAAGAGGAGGGTGACGATGAAAAATGGATGCACGTGCTGGATGAATTCCATATGCCGCTTTCCTTCTCCGACAAGAGCAACAGACCAAGATCAGGTTCCCCCATCTCAAATCCCAATGCAAGACCATCGGTAAGAAAGCAGAGGAACAGACCGCAAATCAGAATCTAGGGTTTCTTTATCCTCTGCCATCAGACTTTTATGTATTTTTATACATATCAAGAGCGTTACAATGCTGCAAGATTTAACTCGAGAATAATCTGACAGTCGGCAGCTGTGACCCCAGACTGTTCCTTAGTCTCAGCTCATTATTACAGTGCTATATGTGATATAAGTGACACGTGAATACATTGTCGACACAGTAGCTCAACTTACCTGTCTTTCTCTAACGGAGCGCTCAGTAATGTCCTGTTGATGTGAAGCATAAATATGTATAAATATATTTTGCCTTTATCTCATTGATGGTTTCCAGATGTTGCGTGTCATTGCCAGTTATTTCATTGCTGAACTGTTCTCCTCATATAGGTGTTTCTCATAACTTATATGAACTGCTGTGTGCTGTATGACCTCAGGTGGTCGAGGTCCGGTCAATGACCGGGAGGTTTGCGGCTCAAATCTTGCTCCCCCAGACAACTGCTGTTGTGTCTTTGCCTCCAGTTTGGGCATTGCTGATGTACGAATGCGTTTGGTGTTGGGGTGGTGTTATAGAGGAAGTTTCTTTTAACATTTTTTGCAATATTAGATGTAAATGGATTCACTGCCCCATAAGCAATGATTAATTCAAATCTTTAAACATATAATTCCCTCCAACAAGAGGGTTATGTTTTAGCCAGCGTTTAAAAAGTTATGGACAGATTTCAATGAAACTTTCAGGATAGCTTGGGAATGATGCAAGGAACAATCGATTAGATTTTGGTGAAGATCCCGAAGGGATTACGGATTCTGGATAACTTTGAAATTTTCGTTAACGTTGCAGTCAATGGAGCTTGGTGGAGGTCTGCGCTCTCCGAGTGCTTTTGTAGTTCTCATTATACATCAGCTGTGAAAGTAATGGGACTTAAAAACATCGACCAGTCATTTTTGCTGTCACTGCGTGTTTTACTGTATTTGTCTATCGCACCGTCAATCCCCTTTCGACATGCTATAAATACCGTGCACTCTCCCGCCTAATGTTCACAGCTGGTGGCTAACAATCACTCTGCTAGCAGTTAGCAGAGTTTATTACCACAAATATTTAATATCAATTAATATTGCAGTTAATACTTCACTCTCCTGCTTGTTATAACATATCTCTGGACGAAAGGCTTATCTTTACTTGTGATTTGTAACACCTCTGCAGCTTCATATCTGATGTTATCTGGCTCAGGAAGAGTAAAAGTGTTTCCTAATATTGTGAAATGCAAAGTTATTCATGGTAAGGTATCATTCTGGTTTCTGTCTTGTTAGTATTTCACACTGATGCCTCCTGGAACTTCATATGTGAGCAGCTGCTTTGCCTCAAGATTTGTAATATGGCTTTCTACTTAATCTCTATTATAGGTTTCACAATCCACCATACATCCCAAAGAGGTTTTATTCCTCTGTGGCTTTGGTCAGATTTTTAGGACTGCAGCACTGAGACTGCTGAAAGACGCAAATGGACAAGCTTTTTTCTTGTGTTTTTCTTCCGACCAAAGGCTCTGATACTCCAGCTCTGCGGTGAGCAAAATGGAAAGATCAAATTGAAACAGATAGGCCGAGCTCCAGCTTTTCCTCGCACCATTTGTGATCAACGTTTTTCAGCCCAGTGACCAGTTTATGCAAATAAAGAACACAAAAAGGCAGCGGGAGATGTGAGGTTCAGATAGCAGACCTCAGTAATAATGGCCTGGTAGCATGATGTATGAGCCAATTTAAATAACATAAACCCTCACTTCATCTGGAAACTTGACACACACGCACACCTACACACACACATGCATGCCTATATTTAATATCAGAGCATACACACACGGAGCAGCACATGTTAAAGCACATATGGCATTCACAAACAAACATTACCCTTTGCTACTCAACGTGCCTGGCTCCCTGGAGCCGCTGGAGCCATAGCTATAACAACTGGGCTACCTCAGTCTATTTGGCCAGTCCACCTTAATCTACATCAATGGAGCTGCAGGAGCCGCAGCATGTTGGCACACAATGAAGAAGAAAGAGACGGGGAGAAGTGCAGAAATTTCCCTGCTGCTAACTGTCCTATCAACACATCAATTTCTCTGCCTCTCTTTTTAATATGTAACGTCTCCACCTGCCTCGCTGCAGCGATGCCTCTCTCCAGTTACATTCTGGTTTATTCATGGAACGAAACATGCATTGACTTCAAGATTTAAAAAAAAAACAATAACAGAGAGGTAGAGAAGATCATTCTTTTCAGCAGCCATCAGACTTAAGAGCAAAGCCCTAAATTAATATTATTGTATCAATGAAAAAAAAACTATATTGAATCTCCCTCTGGGATTAATAAAGTATTTAGCATTTACGTCATTTCAACATAACAACACATTAGATTGACCAGCAGTGGGATTTTTTGGTTAACCTTGCAAAATGAACAGATTTAAATTTTCTTCTTAATACTTAATACATCTCAGTGAATTACATCCTGAGGTAACCAGTAAGTCAGATGGTGGTAAAGGTGCAAATAAAGGTACAGTGTGAGAATAATTGACATCTAGTGGCAAAGATAGGCATAGAAATGAGTTCAAATGCCCGACACAGCTGTGAATGGGTGGTAGCTATGTTTTCATTTGCTGTGGATCCAGTGGAAATAACAGGTGACTTACTTTTTAGGTGTTATTTATCTGAAAACAGTTTTCAAGCACCTGTCAAACAAAGCTGTAGGCCCAGAGGGTTGTCACTTCAAAGACATTGTATTACAAATGGTGGCATGTATGTGTAACCACAGTAAGTAAATATAAACGGCATTCTAGATTAACAATAGAAACATAATATGCACATCCCTTTTTATTTTATTAATGAACTTTTTTTATACACACTGCGCCGTAATACTTACTCCTTACTTATTTAATGCATAATAACCGAGCAGTGCTCTCTGGTGCCTCACCGTTTAAGCATATTGTTACCATTACTGGAGTGTCCTGTCAGGTGATGAGGTGATTTCAGTCAAATATCATATTGTTCTCCCTCAAAACTCTGCTCTCACACTCAGAAGTCCCTTTTTATTTTCGAATATATCGTTCTTCCTTTCAAAATGCTTCTCCTCTTCTGAAGTTTAGTGTTTAGGTTCAAATTGTGCCCAAGCTTATTCTTTCCCTCACACTCAGATTTTTGCTTGCCGTTCTCAAAACTTCTGCCCTCGAATATTTTTGCCTCTCTCTTGGTTGGCTGAATAAGCTGTTTGTCAAACATCCTCTAGTCAATAGAATGTCACCGCCTTCCAGCCAATTCTCACTGCCTTCTTCAGGTTGCACTTCTTTTATTTGACGCATTGCACTAAGAAAATCAGTACATAAGTGTATGAACAACCCATACAGTGTTAACCACACACAGGAATTTCACAGGAGTGTCATTGTAAAACAATAACAATACATGCGGTACTAACCGACACACGTCATAAAATGCCTAATCTTCCTTTTGTCATTGTCTACATGTTTGGTTTATGAGGCTATTTAAACTGGTGTAACTTGCCCGTAGGAAGACATGCCAGTGCCTTCAGACCAATCCTTTGCATCAGACCAGTCCTTTTGTCCATAGTTTCACTGATAAAGTTTCCATTCTCTTCCTGTTCAGTTGAGTAGCTCTCCTGGCCTGGATTAGTATGATGTCCAAAAGCTTGGTCTGTTTCTGTACTCATATAAAATCCTTTCACATCGGTATTTCCCCCCAACAGAATTTGGATCTGGATGTTCAACATTGAAGACAAACATTTTATTTTTTCCGAGAATGGCTGGATCTTCCAGCTCTCTCATAAACAGTGATATAAAATGCCTTTCTTTTCCACTCATTTAGAACATATGTCTTGATTTCTGTCAGACAGGGAAAAAAGCTTTTTAGGTTTATGCATTCTTAATTACCAAAGGTAATCTAAATCTTCACTGTGTTATGAAACAATCCAATCCTGATGCGTGTCTGATTTAACATTTGATTGACATGACTTTTTTTTATCTGTCCACGGATTAATGACATTTTGCTTTTGATACTGTAAATAGCTGCTGAAATGTTCTTTTAAAAACGTTTTTGACATATTTGACTAAAAGAAACTTGCTAAACATTCTTTCTTTTCTAAATTAAATACATATATATATATATATATATACATATAGTATTTCAGAAATAGAGTCTTCATCTTTTTTGCACCAGTTTTTGGTTTTTTGCACCAGTTTTTTGCAACATTACCAATGCTTGGTAATGTTCCCATCTTTACTGCTAGATGTCTGTGATTATAAACTGTTCTTACAAAGAAGCTAAATGGTAGATGGACTCAGTTTTATGGCGCTTTATAGCTTTGTTAACCATTGAAAAATCACCTATCCATGCACACACTCATTCAGTAGTTCTTAGGAAGTAACTATCACACACATGCACACCCGGATGACCCATTTCAAGCAATGGGAGGTCAGTAACTTGCCCAAGTACACTTTGACATGCAGACTGTCCTATTAATACAAAAACACTGACATAGACCTGACTGAAGACCTGAGAAATGTATCTGAATCTTCAGTTGACCCACTGACGACAACTCATCAGAAATGGACTCCAAGGAAAAGTAAATGTCAAGACGCCATTATTAAGGAAAACAGGGAGAAAAGACTGATTGATGCCAAATGAAACAAATGGTGGACAAAAAATCAGTGGCAACATGTCTGATGGGATGAATCCTCACTTGAGCCTGAACTATAATATTATTGAAGCAGGATGGGATGTTGACAGAGAACAGAACAAAAGGCAGAAGCTGAACTTGAACATTAATAAAGCAGGTGGGATCATCAGAACAGAGAACAGAACAAAAACCAGCCGACATTCAAAGAAGAGTGTTGGAAAGTTCTTCAAGAAGCCTGGAGAAATATTCTTCTAGAAACAGGCAGGAAAATGTCCGTGGCCACCCGGACAGACACTGTGGCGACTGACAAGCGGCAGAGGAGAGCGGTTTTGGTTAACGAAGCCATCCTTAATAATGGCAACTTATAAAAATGCCCGTGGTCAGAAGGCCTCTGGAGGTTTGTCTGCAATATTACAGAAGCAACTCCAACTGATACCTGGAGAAGCATCAGACATCTCCAACCAGCAGAGTAGCGGCAGAAGACCCAAGCTGGAGATGAAGGGTAACCGGCTACATAGGGTTGACTGCCGAGAGTATTTATGATTATTTTCCTAGCAACATAGTTTAGGGGTAGCTACATGATTATGATACTTCCTTTTTTCAAGAAAATAGTTTTCAAACTATTTAAAAGAGATAAAAAGATCAAATTAGTATTAACACATCTGCAGACAATACAGGAATAGAGATGGGAAAACTGAAATGCAAAACTCGGTTATTTACACTGAATCTTTTGACTCTTTAGATACACATTTCATTCTCATCAGCAGTTGAAATATAACCAGCTCAGGATCACTGGAAACTGATTGCGTGGCCAGGTGTTAACCACATCCTCACTTCTTCCTTTTATCCTTCTGCTACCAATTTCCACACCACTGGCCTCCATTACCAGCACCAGAGAGACTGAACGTGCTGGCAAACTGGAGCACCCCTATGAAGGACAAACTCAGAGTGCAGAAAAACAGTGAGATTTTAGCGACAAAAAGTAGACTAAATAAAAAACAGACAGCTCCAGCGCTATCATTTTAATAACCATGCACACACACACACACACACACACACACACACAGACACAGAACTACACGATCACAGAGGCAGGCTGATGTATTCCCACCAAAATAGTTCTCACACACATGGACAAGTGCAGGTGGTCGACCATGATAACAGCCTGCGTAATCAGGAACAGGTGAACGCTATAAGACACTTTCTACCACAAATAAGGGACAAACTCAGAGGAAACAAGGAAACAAGAATGCTTTAGCGATTAGGAATATAATCTAGACCGCAGTGATTTACCAGATGAAGTAGCGTCTGGCCGACTTAATGACAGAAAGGTGAGGTCGCCACGCTGAACGGGGGAAACGGGATGTAGGAGTTTTAGGGAAAAAAAGAAAAAAAGGAACAAAAAAAAAAATTTGTCTGTGCACCTGGAGCCAAGAATAAATGTTTTCCATGTTCTTCCAAATTATGAGTCGAAAGATTGAACTCAGATATTGGATAAGCCCACCTGAGAACAGAATGTTAAAATCTGTGCCGTCTGCTGAAAAGGCTGAACACTAATCTGTACGCCAGTGATGTGGAAAAAGTTTAGATCTGCACGACTTACAGAGCCTGGATCATTGAGCTTTTTAACGAATTAAGTGATTTCCCCCCTTGTCAAAAACGGCAACTTAATGTTTCTAAATGGGCAGAAGATGCCTTTTAGTCATGTTTCTCCCATCCTGAGTCTTTATTAACAATCTCAGTTGTAAACGGTTCATTTCTGAACAGCAAAACGCTGCAACACAAGTTGTTTCTTTGTTGAGGTGTTGGGTTTTGAAGCATGTGGTCATGTTTCCTTTCTGACTGGAAATCACTTTATTAATTAGTCCCAGGAGAGAGCGGTTTGGTTTGCAGTAGACATGTACAATCATTAGTCGGAACTTACAAATAAAAGACAGAAAAAACAATAAAACATGAAAAATATTTAAATTACATCAGAGAGCTTAAACATGGATATGGAAATGCTGGAGTTGTGATTTTGTCCATGAATGTCTCATTCTTATAGTCCATTTCTCATCAGTGTATTTTCCACCACCTGACGCAGAATTTGTTAAGTCAGGTGTGTCTTTACAGGTATGGCTTAATTTCAACGTGTCTCACTCATTGGTTCTGAGGTTGCAGCATGTGTATCCTGGCTACTGTAGGAATCAAACCAGGGCTCTACATATAAAATTACTGGTCATTTTAGTAGGTTCACCTTGCTAGTACCGGGGATGCACCCTCATTTAGCATCTGATCTGCCTTAGTTTAATGGCATAGATTCAACTACCATCTGAATATGGAGCTGAAAGTGACCTTCATCATACCAGGCAACGTTTCTCCATCTTCTATTGTCCAGTTCTGGTGAGTCTGTGTGAATTATAGGCTCATTTGCCTGTTCTTAGCTGACAGGAGGGGCACCCGGAGTGGTCTCTGCTGCTGGAGCCCATCTGCTTCAAGGCTGCATGTGTTGTGTGTTCCATCCATTTTCTGAACCGCTTAATCCAATTGGGTCGCGGGTGGTGTTGTGTGTTCAGAAATGCTATTCTGCAGACCTTGGTTGGAACCACACAATCATCTCTTTTTCAGAGATGATTGTGTGTAAAATTCCCAGTACATCAGCATTTCTTCTTCATTCTGATGTTCAGTTTGCCCATGTCTACATGCTCAAACGAGTTTCTGCCATGTGATTGTCTGATAAGATTATTTGTGTTTAAACTCTAATCCATTTCTGGCATTTTTCAGTCCACCTATGTTTTGCTATTTTTAATGTGTTTTTTAACTTATTTTAAAAGTAAATTAAATGAAGAACATCCCCATTTTTTTCAGGAAAGCATCATTTTTAGATTATGAGGGCCTAAAGTGATGTAAAGTGATTGCATCACTAAATACGGCACCATAACAACCTTTCAGAGACCAAAACAAAACAGAATTTATCACTAACATAACTTTGCAAAAATAACAAATAGATCAGCAGTGACCGAGCCTTTTCTCATATGCAAGTCATTCGCTGAAGTCTTGGCTTCCAGGAGAAAGAAAATAACAAACACGCACACACACTGTTTACATATTTAGCCCTTTTCCTCACTTATAGTTATTAATGCCACTTTTTTTCCCCCACTATGCATCAAACTGTCCGCTTGGCTGTATAGACGACCATTATTTTTGTGTTTGTTGTTTTTTTCAGACAGACATAACTTTCTGGTTGCTTATTTCATTTTGGTTGATCATAACTGTCAAATTTAAGCAATCTGATTGGTTGAAAATTTGACAGGAAGCCGCTTCGTCATGATTTCTAAATCAAAATAGCTGTCTCTTAGTAACATTGCAGTGATACTGATCTTTTTTTATTACAACAATGTGATGAATAATAGTTATCATGGATCAATCATTATGGATTTAGAGTCTTGGAATAATCACAACATTTTGTGGCTGGATAATGTAAACCTCCCGGACGGAATATAAATCCCTGGAAAACTTTTGTAGATCACGTAAAGGGTAAGCTATCCATCATAAATCACCCCAAACAGTAACACACAACTCTTTGTGAGAAATTGTCGACAATATAAGTGATAGCACTCGTGGCAGCAGCGATCTAGCAACTTTTTAAGCGTTAATAACTGTGAGCAACTTGACAGGTGTATCTGATAAGATGAGTAGATCTACACAGTTTGAAACTAAACATAACTAATGTTGCTTTTTATCAAGTTTCTGTACATGTGGGATGACATCACTCTGTACTGTGCTAACAAAGACAAGCCAAGTCATCAGTAATAGTAAGATGAGACAGAGACCATAAGTCTCCTCGTCTCACCAGCACACACACTCCTATTCTCATCAGCTCTATTAAAGCTGTGTTGGATATCCTTTAGTCATCCTAATGGCTCCTGCGAGTATTCTCCCGTCTCAGGAATGGTGATGGAGGCTTACAGAAACCTGGCCGACTTAGTCTTTGTCTTCACATTTCTCCGTTTTGCTCTGCTGTTTTCCTTCTCTGTCTCGGCCTCCACCTTTCTTTCTATCGTTTCGTTCATTTGTCGATTTTAAATTCTTTCTTTAAAGTCTCATTCTCGGCTCACTGTACTGAGAAATGTTGTTAAACTACATTTTGATGTCTCTATAAACCAGAAATTTAGGGAAGGAATAACCTGCAGGTTCACATGGAAGGAAGTAAGAAGAGAAAGAGGCAAAGGCAAAAGTGGTATCATAGAATATGCTGCTTGACCTTAAATTCAGGGAAAGACATTGGTCCATAAAATGACTGCAAAAGAACAATTTTAATGTCCATGTGAATTTCATGAATTAAATGATGTAACTCGGGTTTTACCTGATCAAGAAACACAAAGTCTATGATCTCAAATTCAGAATGCCCCCATAAGGGTAATAATAGTTTATTGATCAGAATGTCAAAATGTCTTATGTATGAAACCAGATGTACAACAAAGGTTTAAGAGAGTTTAAAGTCCACATATGTTATGAATTCATGTGAGATCACTATCCATACAGTAGGCAGCTTTCATTGCCTTCTAAAGTAGGCACACTGTTCAGAAAGATGGCAACAATGGCAAGGCAAGGCAAGGCAAATTTATTTATATAGCGCTTTTCAGGTCCAAGACAATTCAAAGCGCTTTACATACAAAATATGAATCACAATAAGATGAACACAAAATCCAACACAAAATCATTCAAAAATGGCGATTAAGTCTAAAGTAAAATGCACATCATGATCTAATGTTCCACTTATTTGCAGCATAATAATAGCTAAGAACTGCTTCTATAAACATATCTCATATCTCTGCCATCTAGTGGCAAATTTAAGTTTAAAATTAAGCTACTTCATCCATCCATCCATTTTCTGAACCGCTTAATCCATTTGGGTCGCGGGTGTGCTGGAGCCTATCCCAGCTATCAACGGGCGAGAGGCAGGTTACACCCTGGACAGGTCGCCAGTCTGTCGCAGGGCCAATTAAGCTACTTGAGTTTTCTATTAAATTTCATTGTTTCCAACTGGCTTATTTTGTGAGATATTTTTTTCCTAAATGTAAATACCCTAACACATAGAGAGAAAGGGAAATGTTTCGAATCTGGGTTTAAAAGTTTCTACATTTTGTTAGAGTTTGGTCTCTACTGGTAGTTTGTTCCATTTATTTACAGCATAATAGCTAAGAGCTGTATCTCTAAAACATATCACAGAAAGTTAAACTACTAAACTAGATTGTTCCAAACTGGCTTGTATTGTGAAATGTTTATTTTCTAGATGTAAATACCCTAAGAGCTCAGAAGAGCTTTAGAATCTATTCTGATTGACTTGACTTTCTTTTTTAAATTTCATTGTTCCAAACTGGCTTTTTCTGTGAGATGTTTATTTTCTAAATGTAAATACCGTAACACATACAAGTACAAAGGCAGACAGTCACAACATAGGAGACGGTAGGTGAGGAGGGTGGGGGGGGTGGGGGAGTGGGGGTGGAGTGAGGCGCAACGGATGCAGTGACGGTTCGGGGGGGTGGAGTCCGTGACCTCTCACTCAGTTCGTGTCTCTAACGCCTGAGATGGCCTTGAGCAGAGCCATACGAGAATCCCAGAGTCCATGGGGTAGGAGCGGGGGAGGATGGCTGAGCGTCTGTGCATTCCTTCCTTCGGGAGTTTGATAGTGAGGGTGCGTCAAATTGGTGATAACATAGCATGTTTTGGGGACAGGCAGCTCTGTTGTTGCTGGCCTTGAGTTTGCAGATGACCCTGGCTTCTCCAATCAGCAGAAATAGGGGATCAATTTAAATTCAATTCCATCAACCCGAGCAGATTATCCGGTAGAGTTGTAATCCATTCATCGATTGAGTCCCGGGATCGTAGAAA
>JBBBVT010000023.1:17036797-17054783 GCA_037177035.1 Craterocephalus eyresii | reverse complement strand
CTCCATATTTTGATCGTTCCCCTATTACTGTAAATGTTAATTAATCACAGAGAAAGATTTTAATGGATGGTAATTTTAAATATGAATTGGTCCAATTATGCTTTAAACTTTAGGTCTCGAAGTGGATCCAGAACAGTCAAGAAAATAAAGGCATACTGGTTGTGAGCACATTCCATGGTGACTGGATGGAGTCAGTGGTGTCCTCATCGAAGCAGGCTGGAGAGCTGACAAACACAAATGCCTATCTGGTCATATTCTCAGATGATGGGAGGACAGGAGCAAACCAGACACATCTAGGTAAGATGTTGAAAGTGGTATATTTGTGTTGTATGTTCTTCTAACATGTCTTCCTATTGAAGTTGAAAAAAGGAAGGTATTGTTGTGAATAGATGGCATGGTCAACTGTGTTCCTTCAAGTTTTTACATTGAAAAAGCTGAAAAAGTTTTGTCACTTCTAAGCCAAAATTCTAAAAGCAGTTGCTTCCCAGTTGGTTTAGAAAACAATCACCTCTACAACGAAGTTAAGTCTTTGCCCAAAAATTAATTACTTTAATGACATCGTATTCATCTCCTGCAGAACAAGCCCTAACTGCAGCATCACCTGAAGACCCCCTCAGCAGGAGGCGCCGTGCGTCAGGGTTCTCGCCCCGTGGCCGCTCCTGCCATCGGGTCCCTCTCTTTGTTGACTTTGACGAGATCGGCTGGTCCGGATGGATCATCTCTCCACGCGGATACAATGCCTACCACTGCAAAGGCTCCTGCCCCTTCCCACTGGGAGTGGGCCTCAGAGCCACCAACCACGCCACTGTGCGCTCCATCATGCACGCACTCAAAGTCTCTGGCGATGAAGTGGGAGCGCCCTGCTGTGTGCCGGACAAACTCCAGTCCATCAGTTTGTTGTACTTTGACGATGAGGAGAATGTGGTTCTAAAGCAGTATGATGACATGCTGGCGTTAAGCTGCGGCTGTCATTGACTTCTGCACTGTTAAAGACTGGGACGGGGGGTGATTTCATGAATATGTTTAAATATTATTTATTTTGACAAATAAAAGAACAATTCTTCAACTATTAATTATGGTTGCTTTGCCTGGTGTACTAAATGAACTCCAAAAACATTTTCCTGATAGGGAAATGAATTAAAAACTCGTCTGATTACTAAAGTTTGACCAGTTTTCAGTTCTCAATTCATGCTGCCGAGGTAGCTCTGGGTTTGTCTCATAAAACATTAAGCTTTTTTTATATCTATTAATTTTTTCTTTTATAATTGGCTTGTAGATTTTCATGATTAACTGATAATATTTTGGTCTTTAAAATTGATTAAAATTGTGAAAATACTGTTAAAGTTCAAGAAAATAGTGTTAAAGTTAACAGAAACAGAAAAAGAACAAAGAAAGTCCAAATGATAATATATATTGATACAGAAGTAATCTTGGCTTCAAGGTGCTCCATGCACACGAGTTTTACTTTCTTTAAACTATGAATATCTATTTTGCAACAAAGTTGTTTTCTAAGGAGAAAATTAACCCCCAAAACCCCAAAGAACAAAATAAGCATCTGAACCATGAATCCACCTCTTAATAACAGCAAAGTTTACATTTTGTACACGTTGTTACACTAGAACAGCTTAATTAAAACATTAAATAAAACAGTATTTGCATTTTAAAACTAAAGATGGCAGAAAAGCTGTGAACATGTGAGGCAACTATAAAAAAATAAGCCAGTTTTCTTTCACTTAATGTTAATAATCCGATCACCAATCAACAACTTAACCTAATTTAGGGTAATGAGTGAAGCCTACTCTAAAATTAAAATAACATAAAGGATCAGGTCTTTAAAATCTATTGAACACAGTTATTTATTTTGTTGGAATGGATCACAGACACAAGACAGCCCTGCTTGGTTCTAGATGAGAAAAATGCCAATGCAACAAACTTGCAACACCAATTATCCCTCATGTCCTCTGCATATAAAAAATAAAACAAAACAAAAAAAAAAAAAACAGATTACAATCAAACAAGATCAGCTTTCATAAATAGTCAATGAAAAGTGTGATGCTTGAAACACATTCGACAAGTGCAATTTTAACTTTAGCATGCAAAATATTTTAAATAACTCAGCTTTGTGCACATGATCAGTCAAAATCAGTAACATTCAAATCAACTGTGGGTTTATTTTTTTAACGGTAACTTTATTAGTTTCAAGTATATCTAATGGCAAATTATCTCAAACTGTTTGGTGAAGATAAAAATCTGAAGACAGAGAACTTGGCAGGTAAGAAAACAAAAGTCATAATACCTGAAAAGCAGTTGAGATCCAATACCACTGTAAGTATATAACAAACTATCAGCATTTACAAAAAATAAACTGTTAACATTCAAGCATACCCTCTCAGTTTACACATAAATACAATATGTACATGGATTATCCATGTCTTTTCCTTTCTCAAAAAACTGCACATTTCTTTCACAAATTCTTCAACCCGTATTCATCCAACCACATTCAATCATCATTCATCCAAACCCTCATTATTTCCTCTTTATTTCATCTCATTCATCCTCGCAAACCTGGCAGAGGCCTCAGTATTTTCAACAAACCAACATGCCTTTTGTGTTGTCAGAGTTCAAAGTGAAGCAAAAACCAAAACTAAAGCAGAGAACTGTGAAAACACTTGAAGCACCTCCAAGGAAAAGGAATCCATTCTTTAACACTGTAACTTCAGTAAAAACAGAACATGCAATGACAATGTTTGGATTTCCATTTCAGTGGTGTTTTAGATGCATTTTCCTTATTCAAGTCCAGAAATATTTTTATAACATCTGAAAAATTAAAAAATATGCACTTTAGATCAACCAGTTTGGGGTTAAATCAATTGCAGATGTGCTTTTTCTTGCTTAATATGGAAAAGGTAAGTCATCTGGATGAAGTAAAAGAAGTAGAACATGCTGAAAAAAGGGGTATAAAACAAAAATAACTCCTGGAATGCAGCAAACACCACAATCTGATGAAACATACAGTAAGGCCCATCAGCTGGGAACGTCCAGCTCCTCTGTGCCCATGAACTCCCCTAATACAAGGTCATGCTGACCATAGGCAGGCTCCAAATATGGATGCCCCTCCTTACAATGCATCTGCCTCGCCCTTTCCAAATGCCTCTGCTCAAACTCATCCGGTTCCACATGTGCCTTTTGGATGGTACCTTTCTTAGCCATGGGGGACAATGGGACGGGGACAAAGCCATGGTAAACAACTAGAGGTGGGGTCAGAACTTCCATGGGGGATGCCTGAGGAACAGCACCATCTGGTGGCTGAACTGGCAGCTGAACATAGCTTCCTGTTTCAGGGTCAAAAAAAGTTTTTGTCTTGACCTGTACAGGCAGGTCAACAAAGAAGTATTGTCCTGAGTCTGGATCCTGGAGGAGCTTTCGTTGAGCCATAGGGAAGGACTGTGTAACAATAGTGTGCTCTATGCTAGATTGGCGCGAGAGCTGGCCGTTGTGGCTGGTGTAGCTGGTGTGGCTGGTATGGCTGGACTGGCGTGACAGAGATGAAGGGTGAGGTATTTCAGCGCTGTAGGCATCAATACTGTGACTTCTCCTCAGTGGGTTCTCTCTGCTTGCCTTGTCTTTAGCTCTACCTCTCTGCTGAAGCTCATCCATGATAGATTTCTCAATGCGTTGAGCCCTTGGATCAAGCTTTTCATTCATGGCCACATCAGCACTCAGCCTGCGTTCAACTTTACCAGTCATGTACCTATCGATGCTCACCGACCGTTGGGTGGCTCTGTCTGAAGTAGGCCCCTCGCTGACAAATGCTTTGTACACAGGTACGTTGCTGATGATCCTATCACTGCTGTAACGTCTTTGCTCGGGCTTATCTCGAGCGTGTCTGTTGCTGCTGCGGCCTTGTCTTTCTGATGCCACACTGGGTTGTGATTCACTGCTCTGGTTATTTCTCTCCACTGAATCATGACTCTGTCTCCGAGTCATGATGCTCTTTTCTGCTCGGCTGTGAAGGTGGTTTTCATTGTAGCTTAATGGTAGCTCACTGTTTCCATTGCTGTCGTTACTGTGGTGACTTTCTTTGTGACGATGGCCACCTTCGGTTCTTCCTCTATGTTTTTTCTCGCCACTCCTGCCAGTTTTAGCACTGCTGCTGCTTTTCTGCTCCGATTTATCGCTCTTGTGTCTATCTGCTTTGTGTTTGCTGCTGCTTTGAGATGACTTGTGGGGCAACTTCTGAGCCTCCTCCTTCTTCATCCTTCTATTTGTCAGCTTAATGGCTTTTTGAACTGCCTTTTCAGATTTGGGTAAGACTGCAGGTGGCTTGGGCGGGCCTGTTTGACTGTCATTACCACTACTGGTGGATCCTGACCGTTCGCTCAGAACTTTTGTCCCTTCACTCTCAACATTCAATCTTGTGTCGTCAGCAGTATCACCTGTGCTGGTTGGTAAGCTCTCTATACCTTCCGATGATGGAGTCAGCCTAGAGAACTTATCTTCTTCTTGTGGGAAAGTGAGCAGACCTCTAACTTGGGGTTTGTTTTGGTTTTCGCTTTGGAGATTTGAAGGTGAGAGGGGTGATTGGTTTGATAAAATTTCCTGAGGTTTAAAGATTTCTTCCACAGTTGCCAAGGCATTGCTAGTGGAAATTTCATTAAGCAGCCCGGACTCAGGATTGTCCTCTCCTTTAAGCACTTCCTCCTCTACCTTCTCTGAACTGATCAGACCCCCTTTAGGTGACCAAGGGGGTAAAACTTTCTTCAGCTTTTGACTAAAAGTATCTTTGACTTTAAACAAGGCAGGGATTTCCAAAGTTGGCGTATTAGTGGGCGACAATGTTTTTGAATCACTTTCTTCTTGAGTTGTTCTGTGACCTGTATCAATATTTTCTCTATGTGCGCTATATTTTGACTGGAACTCTGGCTCTTTTTGAGGAGATTTCAATGGCTGCTTTAAACTATCCACTTCGCTTTCATGGTCACTCAAAGAATAATATTCCAATTCTGCTCTTTCTGAATCCTTCCGGGACGCAATCTGCCTTACTACGTCAGTCTCCTCCCCCGCTCCAGTCAAGTTCTCCAAAGAGTGGAAGACATTTGACTCGGTCTCAGTGTTTCTGTGCAATGCACTGTCCACTGAGAAGTAGGAGGATTTTGAGGACAAACTGGCATGATCAGGCGGGCTTTGAGGGATGCTGTTACCATTTATGAGCAGCAAGGGTGATATTATATTCCTGGGGGTTTCACTAAGAGAATCTGTTCCACTATTTACATCCTCGTCCCTGACTGTGCCAGGTTCTTCTGCTTTGGGACTCGTGGTCAAATTATCATCTGTTGTTGTTAAAGGTTTTAAAGGCAGCTTCGGTTTTATCTTGTATGTCTCCTGTGTCTCAGTATTGCTGCTTTCAGTCATGACTTCTCTTGTAGGGCTTGTAATGATCTGCAAGTTGGTTGACATAGTTTCCTTTGCTCTCAGCTTTGGTGACAAACAGAAAGTATTTTCAGGTTGTGTGTAGTTTGAAACTATAACAGGTTTGCTTGTAGCTACATTCATACTGGAAAATGATTTTAAATGGCCATGATTGTTCTTATGTTGTCTATCTTTAATATTATCTTGACTTTGTAAAACATCCTCAGTATTTATTCTTTGTATTTCTGGGCCTCTTCCCATCTCACTTAATGGCTCCTCATGGTTTTCAGAGTTTGTATCTTTGGTAAAGACTATTTCATCCTCATTATCTTTCACTTTACTAAAGCTTCCATCTCGCTTTGTTGCACCTTTTTTGTTCCTTGGAGGAACAGGAGGAGTATCTAGTTTTTTGTCTTGACTTTCATTCTTCAGGTACTCTCCACTCTCCTCAGACACCTGTCGTGGTATTTCTTTCAAATCCAGAGGCTTACCAGCTAATTTATCCGTTGTATATCTGGCTTGATCATTTAAGAGTGTGTTTAAGTCTTTGTCAGATTTGTTTATGCCTGGTAATCTTGTCCTGCCATCTGATCTGTGGCTCTCACCAGATTTAGGCTCAGTTTGTGATAAAATCTGTCTAACCTGTTTATGGTCTCTCAAATCACCTAATCTCTCTTCTGTTTCTTTAAATGGAGAATTGCTGCCATTTTGTTTCTCTCTGACTTCCATAACAGAATCTTTAGCAGTTCTTTTACCTTGCTGTACCAGTGTTTCATAACTTTTATCACCTATTTTATTTTCTTCAGGTGTTGGATTTGCTTCCTGCTCTGGGAATTTATTTCTTCTCCTCTCCCGTTCTGAGATGATCTCTTCAAGCGCCATTTTGGCTTTGTCATAATTGTTATTTATAAGCGCTTTGTTTATGATGACATTACTGTCCAACTTGGTGAAGGTATCCTGCTTGTTCTGCTCCTTCTCTTTCTTTGTAAATATCTCTCTTTTTGCCGAAGTGTTCCCCCTCATAGACAGCATACCTTTCTTTATATTCCGAAGCTCTCTGGAGATCAAATCGTTCTTAGCCTTTGCCTCCTCATCTATTTTTAAAGTTTCTAGTTTTTTCTTTGCATTCTCAAGCATGCACTCACCAAGCCTTGCTTTCTCCAGGTCTTTTAAAGCCTGCAGGTCATTGACTATATGCTCACTGTCTTGCATTTCTCCAAGTGAAGTACTCTTGCCTTCCGTTTCCCTTCTCAAGTTCACATCCTCACTACCTTCCTCATACTCCTCTACTTGTTCATGATTCGTTGCTGAATATCTCTGATTTTTAATGTAATTGTTCAGTCTGGCTGAAAATACATGCTTGCGTTTGCCTTGTTTCTGGACATGTTCCCTCTCTTTTGGGGTTAAATCTCTGTCTGAATTAGGTGTTTGTTGTTTGTCAAGAGATGGCTGAATATCAGATTTAGTAAAGTTTCTTTTTGGAACTGGTGGAGGCTCTTTGTTAATTTTGCCAGCCGGTTTTGTAGTTGCTTCATTTTGTGATGAACCATCATTTCCTTCTGGTACTGAACCTTCTTCCTTGCATCCTAACTTTTCTTTCAAAGCTTTCTCATCCATTTCTTTCTGCCTAAGTTCTTCTGTTTCTAATATGTTTATACTGATGCTATCTGAATGATTGGTTGAACGAGCTTTACTTTTGGCTGCATTAATTGCTTCCCTTGCTGCTCTGATCACATCTTTAGTACTCATAGTTTGGCCACCTGACTCTTTTTCTCTAGGAGTCGGCTGAATTCCTAAGTCCTTTACTTTTGTGTCTTTCACCAGGCCTTTTGTTTTCTCTGGGACGTTTTGGGGTAGTTTACCTACTGATGGTAGTTCGTCTTTCTCTGGTGTGTGGGGTGAAATTATTGGTGAGCAATCTTTGATGCCATTTAAAGCACCTGGCGAAAGACCTGTGTTTGTTGGCACAGCTTTTGGAGATAGCATTTTGTCTTTTGTCTCAGTTGATAGATCAAGGTGTGCAGGAGTGCTGGCACTCTTAGGGACCAAAAGATATTTCATATCACTGTCAACTGGACTGGATTTCTTGTAAAGATTAAGAGAGGGGTAGTTTTGCTTTTGGACCATGGGGCTCTTGTTTGTTTTTGAGTTTTTAAATGGGGAAATAGGGTTTTCTTCTCCAAGACTGCTCCTACCTACAGCCTCTCGTTTAGTGTGCAGGAGATTTGTTAACAAATAATCATCAGACAGAGGCTTGTCACTGTTGTGCTTTGTAAGATCAACATTTGAGGGTCTAGTAGATTCCGAAATTGGACTGCAAACAGTCAGTCCATCTTTCAAAATGGCAGGAGTGCTTAAGCCAGATCCATTGCCTTCAGAGCCAGCTTGTTTCACATTATCAGACAGAGGGGATTGGGCGTCACCTTCGGGCAGCTCTAAAGTTTTGAATTTGGGCGGGCTGTAACGGCTCTTCACCCTTTTCCTGTTGTCTTTCAGGTTAAAGAGGATGCTGGAAGCAAGTGATTTGTAGCTCTCTCGCTTAACTGGAAGCTCAGGAGTCACTTTGGCCTCAGAGTGAGGCCTACCTGGGAGATCGAGAGCTGACGGCGAAAGGACGGTTTGGAGGATCTCTGATGTTTCTGTCGGTTGTCTGGAGGGAATGAGGGGAGTCATCAGCTGGCAGATGCTGAACGGAGTAGAAGCCAAAGAGTTGGCCTCTTCAACTGCTTTCACTTCCACAGATTTAAATTCCCTTTTAACCAACAAAAGACTTTCAAGGGCTGCTTTTGAGTTGCTTTCTTGAGTTGTTATCCCAGCCTGGCTGGCTGGAATTGCACTTTTCGCCCTAGACCGGTTACGCCTCCAGGGGGCAGCAGCCCCTTCCCCTACATCTGAAGAACACCTCTTCTCTGCAGGGGTGGCTGAGGGCTTTGGCAGAACCTTTGGGGGTGGAGGGGGAGGGATGGGTTTGGGAGCAGTGGGAGGAGCAGGCTCAACTGCTTCTTTGTGGCATGTCTGTGGCTCCTCTGTATGCAGAGGCTGTTTTCTGTGGGCCTCAGTTAACTCCTTGTAAAACGACATGTCATACCATTTAGGAGCATTATCTGCAGAGAGAATGGTGGAGACTGTGTCCTCTTGGCCAAAGGGGTACCGGTTAAAGTCCCCCCATGTTTGAAAAGGACTGAACTCACTGTGGAGGAAAAAGTTTTTAATGTTAAGTTTTCTTAATTTGACTGTGGATTTCCCATTTTTAACTCTTGTTGATTTCCCAGAAGGCAGACCAACATCTTTGCCCATTTTCTTTGATAAAGCATCTCCAGACTGATGCCGCAAATGGTCCTTATAATGTCTATCAGTGAGACCGTGATAATCTGCGGAGAATTCTGATAACTCCCTCTGGATGCTGCGAAGTGCAGACTTATCCCATGATTCCCCGTTAGAGTCCGTGACCCCTCCGTTTTTAATCAACATCCCCTCACAGCTTTCCTCTGCAACGCTCAGTGCCTTGAGGAATGACGACATGTGGGATATGTTCTTCTGAGCATCGCTTTTGTCATGCTTGGGTTGCCCAGATTTTTTAGATTCCTTGTGGTGATTCTTTTTTAGAGGCTCCCCAGCCAAAGGTTTGTGGCAGCTGAAAGGTGAGTATCCGTACAAGAAGTCGTCATTGTAAACCGCGTCGTCTCCAACGCAGAGGCTACGGAAGGCTCTATCGGTGAGGGTGCTGACCTCTCGGTCCGTCTCGTCCATGAACAGGTCGGTGAAGCCGTTGGGGAAGCGATGGTGAAGCATGCTCCCCATCCGATGGCTATGTCGCTTTTCCACGCAGCTCATGATGTCTGTTGCTGCAGATCTTTTGCTTCTGCTTCAGTTCTGGCCAACATCAAGGAGATGAGACTCTACAAGGAAGCCAGCAAAATCAGCATTAGTGTTTGAACTACATGTATCCTACTGAATTACACAACGCAAGAAGTTACCAGTTCAGAAATTCATGACATACTTATTTAATTGTCATAGTAACTATAAATGGTTTTCAGCTCTTGAAGTTGCACTGATGACCTTTATGTATACAACATGTGGTGACTTGGGCTATGCTGTAACTATGCTAGGAGTAGACAAACACTTCAGACCATGTGCGGGGTTATTTTAAGCCGTGTGTGCCTTAAGCACTAAACATAGAGTTGGAGACTGTGTGAAAACCTTTTCTGAGTTTATGGGAAAAACTGAACATTGCTATTGTTCAAAAGCATGCAAACTCCACCCCTCGCAATCATATCCTTCACATTTAAATTCTTTTGTTCCTATTACAGTCAGTTCAACTACCAAGCAGACAATTCACCAGTAAAACCATAAAAACATATATTCTTAACAGCAAGTTTACAGCAGGAAATGTAATCAATCACATGTGTCCACCTCAAAAGCAGCTGCTCTACTGTAGCTTTCTTTAGCGAACTGGGTGAGCTCTCAGAATAGCTCATTAACCCATTTATATGGCCTGACCTGAGAGCATAGCCATTGACACGCAACATAAAGATTAAACTGCCCAAGCAGTCATCACTCAACTCATAAAAGTATGAGGCTGATTCAGACAAATATAAATATTGTGAATGAGTTGCACATTAGGCTACATCAAAAAGTCTTCTCAGGAGTCAAACATTTACATTTAAAGGCAAAGATGGCTGAAAGACAGACATTTCAATAACACAAATATTTATAATATTCATCAGATTTTCTAAAACAAAAAGTATAATTATTTTTTTTCTAACTCATAAAACCTAAATGACTTTACTGTATCTCAAGCCACAAAGACTTACAGAATATTTTGGCTTTCCAGGACACTTCCGCCGCCAACAATCTTCCAGCTCTCAAAACCTGAGATCAGTTAGCAACCACGGTACTTTCCCAGCATCTGCTTGTATATTTATACCTAAGGAATGAGGTTGCACAGTTAACTGTACTGTATGTAGGCTCCATCATTACAGCATAATGATATTTTTTTTTCCTGTAGTTGTGTACATACAGATAAAAAGATATGACAGCATTTTTGCACAATCTTTTCATAACTGGAAAACATAGACACACCTAAACAACAAACATAGACGATGCCTTCTTGCAAATGAGGGTTTAGCCTAAAAATGTGAGTTTCAAGACAGCTTATATTAAGTCTTTTAAATTCTCTGTAAACAATTCTCAACACACACTCTGCTCTCACCTTCTTTATGGGTCTTTCATGCTGAGTGCTGCAATCAGACGTGATCCTCGGTGTAGAAGCAGAGAAGCCAGTGCGATACCACCTGCTGAGAATACTCCGGTCAAACTTTATCGTAAGTTTTTTCCGCACAAGTCGAAGAAACAAGAAAACTCACCAATGTGAGTCAAGCCCTTGTGTCCATGTTAAGATGCACTGGCGTGGCCGGGCTCCTGAGCACCAGCTCAAAAGGTACTGAAATAGACACACAAGTTGGTGTGTCCAAACTGAGCAGAAACACAGGACCTGGCCGGCTAGCTCATGTTGGAATAACCAGTGGGTGTCGAGTGGCAGGGCAAGACAGGCCAGTGGGATGAAATGGACACTGTCATTGGTTATTTTTGTAACTAAGCAGTGAGCACTGATAGGATGTGGCATGAACCCTTTCTTTACTGTCTGGCACCTTTAAAAACATGACAGGGCCTTCTTGTCAGTGAAGTGGTGGCATTGATTAGTTTGGGCAATCCAGAGTGGGTTGGGTGGTCTTACCTGGTTACATCACTGGCTAATTTTTAGCAGCTAACTCATTTAGCCTCAGTCACCTAGAATACAAGCTCTCTGATATAACCCAATGCCTCAGATGAGTGTGGATTAGCGTGACAGCCCCAGAGGGGGAGCTTGGAAGCTGGAGGCAGACGTCTGCTGACTGGCAGGACTGTTTCAGGGTTGGGCTCATTCTTGTTGTTCAAGCTGTGTTTACAAGGCCGTGTTGTGGACATGTGTGACCGGATGGTCTAGTTTTAGGACTGATGCAGCTGTTGTTGCTGTAAGATTATGCTGAAACAGAGGGGACATTTTGTTTACGCTTTGTGATTCGGAAGTCAGTGGATAGTTTGATGACTGACCCCATCAGTCTCCTGAAGGCCTTGAATCATTGTGTGGCACAACTTAATACCTACTACCTGTTTATTCACAGTTAATTAAGATAATTAATCTGTTAACTACATTTTGGCAACATTTTTAATGAGAATATTTGTTTGTCAAATGTTTGGAAAGGATGAAATGGTCATTAATGAAGAGCACTGTATAGGCACTATATGTTAGCCTTTTATATTAGAACAACCTGCACATTACATGCAGTCAAACCTTAAACTTGACCATTTACTGCTTATACAGATCCAATTTTCACCTAGACATGAATGTTACTTGATCAGTGTTGAAATCAGGTTAATTACACACTGCCACTTTAGGAGGTCACCTTTCCTCTTTTTTCTTCAGTACGTTTCCTCAAGGCAGAGATATTGACATGATAGCATCACACTGCACTGGATTGCTGCACATCAATGATGAAAATCTCACCCTGGAACTAGCAGCCTAAACCACTGATCCAAAGCAGGATGGATTCATGCTTTCATGATGTTTCTACCTAATGCTGAGGCCGCCATCTGAATGTGAAACTAAAACAAAGATGATAACATTTTTCCATCTTCTGTTTTCCAGTGTTAGTGAATCTTTGTGAATTGTAGCCTCTGTTTCCTGTATTTATCTGACAGTCGTGACTCCTGAGGAGGTCTTATGCTGCTGCTCACTGGATATTTTCTCTTATTCAGAACGTTCTCTGTAAACCCTAGAGATGGTTGTGCGAGAAAGTCCCATTAGATCAGAAATCATGCCACATTCAAAGTCACTTAAATCCCCTTTAATCCTCATTCTGATGTTCACTTTGAACTTTAGCTAGTCTTGGCCATGTCTACATGACTACATGTATTCAGTTGCTGCCTGATTCTATAACTACTGTATGTAAACAAGCAGCTGTACAGGTGTACATAATAGAATGGATTTAAACAAATGAGATAAGGGGCAATATCTTCTGTGGGACAGTTTGCTTTGTGAAACATACAGATATTTTCCTGCAGGAGAATCACATTTAGAGATGTTGGTCATGTTGAAAAAGTGTTTTTCTTTTAATGTCAAATATGTTTTTTCTGCTATTTTTACAGGACTGATTGTGAAGAACAGAGATGAAGATCAGCTGAGAGAGCACATAGCAACTTTAAACAACGTTAAGTCTAGTTTCTTCAAATCTTGAAGTAGTCTTTGTCTGCTACATTTTGACTGACACCCACACGTGCTCTGGCTGGCTTTGAGATCTGTGGGAGCAAAGAAGCAGCCTGGCTCAGGCTGCTTTGTGCCTGCTGAGAATTGGGGACGGGCTGGACCTTTCAACTAAACAAGGCACCTGAGTCAGACCATGCATAGCTAAAGGGCAGCGAGGGTAACAATCACAATGAAAGGGGTAAAAAGGACTAAATAATTGGTCTTGCAGCTATTTCAATGTTTTAATTATTGTATACTGGCAGATATGTACTGCACCCACGGGTCATATTGTGTATAATTATATAGAATAAACATATGTGTGCATTTGTACTGCAATGGTTTATATGAAATGAAAATATCTGCATTTGAAAAAATAAAATAGGTCACTGTAGACATGAAACCTGGTGAATGAGTACATGTGGAAGATGCAAAAGATGTTATCTGGTGTTTTTCATCAGATAAAAATGTTATTTCCAGGCATTGCATTGGTAGTAAATGTTTTTGATTTGTATGAGGGACCACTACCACAAAACCAGAGCATCTGAAGCTCCTCAGAGCTGATAAGGGAAGCTATTAAAAATGCACATTTTATAATATAGAAAAACTCCATATCTTCAACATGCAGCAGCCAACTAACTTGAACTTGCATGCATAAATCATCTCATTGTTGGGCTGCATCCAGAGTTATTTGAGTGGAGACCTTGAGCTATCATAGCTTTTTGGCAGTTCTAATAAATCTAGAAAACCTCTTGCACAAGGTGCCAATGTCTAGCCCACAAATCTTTCCGCACGTGCAAGATCAGCGGGCAGCATGTAACTTAACGTGTCGACAAGTTTCAGTACCAACCACGTAATTCTGCTCATCAATTACTGGTGTGTGGTGTGAGTTCACGTTTAATATAGCTACAGGTGGCACAATTCAGGAAAATTGTGGCGACAGTCGTGAAATTCGAAAATTTTACATTCACTTTTTTAAAGCTTAGAGAAAGAAACAGCTCTTCCTGTGCCGAGAATATAAAGAAAAATGTAAATATTTTCTTTTTTGCCATCCACAATCTAAACTACATATTCATCAATTGAGAAATAACTGGAGCACTAAATTACTGGAGAAATAAATGAGGAAAAACTGATGTCAGCAGAAAAGTCATGATAAGCACATAACCACTTCTGAAACCCACAAATTCAGGAAACTGCTTGTCTTGTAAGGCTCTGAGCGTTTCGAGAAGTCATTAAACCCATCAGACGGCAAGAGAAATGAGGGCAGTTCGAACACGTGGGTGCTTGTCAGCTGTTTTCAAGGCTGCTCTAATCACTGGTGAGTACAATCACTACATAATATATTGTACTAAATACTATTTTCTCCTCCTCAGCAGTAACCTGTTGTGGTATAATGAGAGGAAATGAAAATCAGCACACATATCTGGACAAATAAGAGTGAGTAGAGAAACAGGTGAGATGGTGTAGTAATATGAGAGAAGACCATTTCTGCACTCTGTCTATTTGTATTTATCAATGATTAATGACATGGCAAAAAGGATGTTGATGAAAAATGTTTTAAACTTTTTTTTTGGTAATGGTAATTGTTGACACAGCAAAAATGCAACGATAACGGCAGAAAATCATCCACATTGCCAACTGTTTTGTGTTGCTGTTGTTAAAGTGATGTAATAGCGATTTACAACCATGTAGTTTTCAATCAGGAGGTACAGAAAAACACAAACCATAGAAAATGTTGGGTTGGATGTTGTTCAAATGCTAGTTTATGGTGTGACATGATAGATTTATCCAATTAGCCACCCATGATTTCCCAAGCTTGATTTTTGTAGCTCTTTCACACAATTCGAGATGTACATTCATGTCACTGATGCTTCTTTGAGTGCTAGCATGTAGGCTAATTAATTTTCCAGGAAATTTATCTGTTTATAAGATTTGTCCCCTGCGCGTTGAAAAATTATATTTCAATATGTCCTGGAGAGAAACCCCAGGCAAGCAAGGTAAAATAAGGTAGCCAATAAAAAGCCAGTTAATCATTAATTTGCTTTTTCTTAATTAATAATATGGTTATCGTTCATGTTTAGCTCACACATGACACATTTAAGCTGTTGCTAAATGGCACAAAAGCAACTAACTAAACCCATGCTAATACAGTTGAGCTAGCTATCCCAGCTCTGGATTCTATGAAATTCAAACAGTTAATTATAACTACAGTACAACACTAATTGTCTGTAAATACAAAAGAAATTATGACAAGTCATTACAAAAAGTGATATATTTGAATTTATAGAACAAAATTACCTATAACAAACTGATCATTTTTAAAAGCTAAGCTAATAGTTAACTTCTTATTCCTTTCACATTTCCACACAATATAGTGCATTCACTTTGTTACTTGGAGGTGGTATTTTTTTATAATATACAGGTGGACTAGTTCAGGACACTTGTAGTAAAATTCCAAATATTTACATTTACTTTTTTAAAGCTAAGAGTAAGAAACAGATTTTCCTGTGCAGAGAATTTAAAGGACAATGTACATACTTTCCTTAGCTTGACATCTTTTTTACAGTTCGCAAGCTGAGCTGAATACTCATCATTCTGAAAAGTTATTCAGTATTGAATTACTGGAGAAATAATGGAGGAAAGGTTATGACAGTAGAAAAGTCATGATAAGCACATAACCACTTCTGAAACCCACAAATTCAGGAAACTGCTTGTCTTGTAAGGCTCTGAGCGCTTCAAGAAGTCATTAAACTCATCTGACGGCAAGAGAAATGAGGGCAGTTCGAACACGTGGGTGCTTGTCAGCTGTTTTCAAGGCTGCTCTTATCACTGGTGAGTACAATTACTACACAATATATTGTACTAAATACTATTTTCTGCTCCTCAGCAGTAACCTGTTGTGGTATAAAGAGAGGAAATGAAAATCAGCACACATATCTGGACAAATAAGAGCGAGTAGAGAGCATGTCGTGCAGCAGGCTGCAGAAAGAGGTGAGATGATGTAGTAATGTAAGAGAAGACCATCTCAGCACTCTCTACTAATTGTACAGTGATTAATGATATAGCAAAAAACATATTTATAAAAATGTTTTTTTTAATTCTGTTTTTGGTAATAATAAAAAACGCTGCACTGCAACAGTAGAGGCAGAAAATCATCCGTATTGCCAACTGTTTTGTTTTGCTCGGTCGCCTACTGTATCAATATAGAGCATTCACTTTGGTAGTTGGAGATGGGAACATTTCCATGCTGGAAATATACGAAGTCCGGTAAATGTATGTGCTTAAAAAAAAGGCCAATGGTAATCAGTGCATACGAATGATCAAACTGTGCTTTCCATCTTCTGTTTGATCAACCGTCCTCTCAGTTTGGCAGCACAGATTACTCAGACACCTCAGCTTTGGGTCTGGATTCCTTGGCCTGCAGATGATAGTTCTTATGTTGACTTGTGATGGTTTCTTTTCTCTGTGAGTGTGTGCAGGTGTTATTGTGTGTGAGGGAGATTGTGGTGAGATGTGTGTTTTAATGCGTGATATGTTACATACTTTACTGTTTTGAAGGCTTTTATGACTGAAACTTGTTTTTGTTGTGTAAAGCTGTTAGTGTTGCTGTTAGCATGAAAAGCACTTTGTCAAATAAGTTTGATTGATTGATTGACTTCATGCAATTCCATGTTTTCATGCATTAAAACTTTTCTTTGGGATAAAAAGTTGAACAGTACAGTAGCTAACACCCTCCTTAGCCAAATCTGAGATCCCTGGGCAAGTATTTCAATTGTCTGTGAACATGGTTTTCACCAGTTATTTCTAATTGCTGACACTTAGTTCCATAAAAATACAACAAGAAACCCCCACTGCCGTCGGATATCTGACTCAGAAAGTCGCTAGCTTGAGTGCTCACTAGCTCTGACTTCATCCACTAAAGATGGCAGCTAATTCACAGATCTAACTTCTGACTTCTGACCACCTGTAGTGGTATTCAAATATTTTTGTAAATTTTTTAGTGGAATTGCCAGGTTAAATACAATAAATTAACCACTTTGGACATTGTTTTCTGTTATTTATTCACAGATAGTGTCATTGCTCCTTGGTATGACCTCAACATATCCATGCAGTGGATTCTTTTTTTCTCAACCAATGCCAGTTTGTGGGGTTATAGGACATAAAAACAGCACCACTGCAGTCAGCAGAGTTGTGTTGTACCTTGAATAATCCACTGGCAAGTCAAAGCCTCAGCAAATTGGCAGACTCTCCATGTTCCGTTTGCCAGACATGACACATTATGTAAGAGGTCACACTTTGGTCAATTGAAACTTTATCTAACTCACTTTGCCAGAACCCAGGACGTGTTAAGCCGATGTTACCAAAGACATATACGGTGCAAAGGTTTCTATAAATTTTCTCTTGACCCATCAGGTTCACAGGTGCCTGTGTCCCTCAGAAGGTTCTGACCTGAACTTGTTGATTTCTGCAGAATTTGCTGCAGCTTTCTGCTGACTTACAGTCATATTCTCATTTATCATCATATACAGTAACAACAGAGGAGGTGTCAGAACTGGCACAGATATGCGACTGAGCTCAGATTGTAAGATATGCTCTTGCTGAGCATGTATGCACTATTTCAGCAACACTCTTCTGCAGTCATACCTAACCTTCCACAGCACCACTCCACTTATTTTGGCTTCTGACAGAGCAGCTGGGGACCGAGTGCTTGGCTCACAAGTGTCATAAATTTTTCTGATTTCTTCCTATGTCGCATTGCCCTGACATGTCCTCAGTTATATAAATCCACCTCCAAGAATTGATTGGAAAAGAGCTATCTATAAACTGAGATTCCTTATTGGAGATATATTTTTGTGACTGAAATTTCTGCCAAATAAAAACAAAAGATTAATAAAATAAGGAAGGGAGGGGGACTAAATTATAATATTGATATGGAAATAAGCTTGTGTGCATCAATTCAAAGAAAAAGAAGCATAAAAAGAATTTATCATTGTGATTGGATTAGTTTTGATGTTAAAATGAGTTCACAATAATTTCGTAGTAATTGTTAACATGTACTGGGTTGAGAAATGTTTACCTTTGTTTTGCAATGTGAATGAACTAAACAGGTTTTTCTTTATCCTGTTAAGTCAATCATATTTTCAATCCTTGATGATATGGATTGTAATGTTAAACTGACACATTACAGTCAAACTGTAATGTAACTGTAATCAAACTGTTATTATTATTATTATTATTATTATTATTATTATTTTAATCTTATTTTTTATTTTCTTCATGGTTGTTCACATCTAA
>JBBBVT010000023.1:17018163-17036697 GCA_037177035.1 Craterocephalus eyresii | reverse complement strand
TGTTATCATTATTATTATTATTATTATTATTTTTATCATCATTATTATCATTAATATTATTGATAATATTTTATTCATTATCATCATTATTATATCATTTTCATATTATTATAAAATAATTATAAAATTAATTATTATAAGAATACATGCATTTGCATTCAGGTTAAGTGATTTAATGACTTCAGAATACCTTCATTGGGCACAAGTTACTTCAAAATGAAGTTCCTGTCATCCAGCAGACACCTGTCTAACTTCTAAAAAAAGCATGGAAAATGTTCTGTATGTGTTTTCTCATCTGAATGTGCATGTGTGGGAGCTTTAGAACCCCTCTGATCTATGCACATGTGTGTGTTGGTACCTTATGTTATTTGATACCACAGTCGGAGAGATCTACCATGAGGCTTGTTACAACATGACTAAATGGGAATAATATCTTCTGTCAGAGTTCCTTTCAACAAGTCACTAAATGATTTCAGGCACTGTACTAAGCAAAGCGAAAAAGTCCTTCTTTAACCAGGTGAAAGCGGGTGAAATATGACATGCTGTGTTATTATTCTTCCATGGGCACATTTACTCCAGGGATAGATATTTTACACAATCTGTCATATTTCCTAATCAGCTGACCTGCAAATGGCACTTCCATCTAACCTGATGGATATGAACACTTATTGAAACAGGAAAAAATACCTTGTTGCACAACCTTAAAATGTACCAGACACAGAAAAAGGTGACCAGTTCAGGAGGTCCAATATTAAAAACTTGATCCACTTTTTTCATGGCCATTTACCTCGCAGAAAGCAGAAGGATTCCACGCAGAGATTTCAGAGGCTGAGAGGATACTAGGCAGGTTTTAGAAAGAAGCCAAACAATGAACAGAGATGATCTGAAGAAATTCGTGGAACAGCCATTCTTTACTGTAGTGCCAAATGAAGACGGTTTAAAGCTCCCTTATGTACGTAAACAGGAACGTTGCCACGCCAGACATACTCTTGTATAGGGGTGCAGGGAAAAAAAGAATCATATTCAGATTCTTATCGATTGAGATTTTGAATCAATCCAAAATTTCTATGAGTGGTTGTTTAAAAAAAATTTGAAAAGTAATTTCAAAGCTTCTGTTGACTAACAAAGAAATGTCAAAGTTTGCAAGATAAGAAAAAATGAATGTCACTTTTTTGTCAGCAGATTGCCTCTGAGTGGGTTTCAGTTTTTGACCAGTTTTCTTTCAACTAATAAAACAATGTCTCAGAACTGTATGTAGCTTACAGAATAATGTAGTTAACTGGTCACCCTTGCTACAAAAAGAGCATTGATTTAGCCTGGTCCCGCCCACTAAGTTTCGCAAGATCCATATAGTCTGGTCAAGAAGGCTATTCAACCGATTTCCAATCTCCCAAAAAAGTGGGAGCCAATCAATTTTGAGCTTATCCAAAGAGGCTGGCTCAACGCAGTGACGCGACAGGCAGCAACACCGTCAACATTGCTAATATGGAGCAGCGGCGAGCGTTTGACACAGCGGGAGATTCTGTTTTCAGCACATAAAACGGAAAGTTCTCTGTGAAATGTGAGCAACGAGTAGTCCTGGAGACATTTATTGGATTTATTGGCTACACACAAGTCAGAGAAAAGAGTGCTGTGATTGATTTACACTATGATTGATTTAAGCTTCGACCAACAGCGGCATTTGGCATTTCGGGTCAACCGTCCCTTCTGAGAAACTGTTGTCCTCAAGCTCTCGGTCAGACCAATGCTCACATTGAAGTCATGTTAGCCAACCTAGTATTGGTTGTGAGATGAGATCAGTTTGATCTGAGAATCAATACAGACTCGAATCGTCACCCCAAAGACTGAAATCAAATTAAATCATGAGTAGTTGTCAGATTCACAGGCCAAGCTTGCACAGCTTCTACAGTTGTTGTCTTTGTCTTCCCTTCTTCAGGTTTGTTTTTTTCCTGTTCTTTTTCTTCTTCTCTGATTTGTGTCTTTCGCTGTTGGTTGTTGAACATTGCCCTCACGATTTCCGGTGGTATCGTTCTGTTTTCTTCATCAAGCGATGAATAGCTAAGCTTCATCACAGTGGACCAAATTATGTACAGTACGTAACCAACAAAGGACACAGTGTCTGCATATCCATGTTCAGTGCCAAGCATGAATTGGCCATATCTGATTGCTTGAGTAAAGAAAAACAAAAAAATCTGATAATAGATAATGACAGATTGCGTTGTTTTTGAAGTGCTGCAGGTGCATGAACGAGCCTCATAGTTTCAGTGTTGTGCAAAATGTCATGTAGTTTCATCTTATCTGATTGGAGCAACCAAAAACACTGCGGTTTCTGTCCTTCCTGTCTGCACAGTCTGCACTTCGGCCTGTTAATAATGAACTGAAAACAATGTGTTTCAGAGTGTCTGCTGATGCCTGTGAATGGAGATGGATTAGAGTCTAAGGAAGAAATAGGTGGGTCAATGAAGAACAAATATACCCTGCAAAGCTGACACTGAGATGTACTGTGATAGTAGGAAATTCTACTTGCTTTTTTTCAGAGCCAAATGTTTTAAATGGTCCAGACATTTTTCCATTCAGATCGGCCTGGTTTTACAACAGCCGTAAAACTAACCACTACAAGTTCAAATCTGTAAAAAAGTTTGGCCACTGATGGACACTGTACATTCACAACTGTGCTTGGCGTTTAAAGGGGTGATTTCATGCAAAATTGGCCTTTCTAAGTGCTTGGAATTGTATTTTGGGTTGATTAAACTGAAGATAAGAGCAAAAACCCTCATAAAAAACCACCCTGGGGCTGTTTAGAACCAATTTGTGCCAAAATGTTTTTAACGAAGCATTGTTTTACTATCGGACAGTACTTCCTTACTTCCTTACTTCTACTGTACGTCACAGACTGACCTCGCCAGTCTTCAACTCCACCCACAAGTACAGTAACCATAGGTCCGCTGAAGAAAAAAAATTAAATGAGGCCGGCCTCCAGGAAGACCATCGGAGTGAGGGGCGGAGTTGGCAGTTGCTCGCCTGCCTTATTGCCGCCCATACAGAGGGACGTTCAAGAGCGGACGGAAAATAAGTGGCTACGCAACAGCTAAAGTGCTTTACCTAAGGCCCGATTTGATTGAACCATGACTTTAACAAAATGTTAAGACATCAAAGAACAGCTACAGATGGGAAGAAAAGTGCAAAAAACCACCCATTTAAAGTAATTTTTCCTCTGTCAGTAATTCTTACTCACTGTACCTTTAACCCTTTCAAGCCTGATCCAAGAAAAAATGTCCGTTTTTGTTTTTCATTTGAATTCTTTTTGGCTCTTTAACAAAATGTTGCATGTCTACATTTACCATTTATTACCATGTGATATCTCAGACTAATTTTTTCTACTTCCTTCTATCCAGAAGACCAGCATCAGATTGTAAACAAGAGAGGTTTAGCAAATTTTTTATAATTAAACATTGCCATGCGTCTCAGAAGCGGAATCAAATACGATACATTTGGCATTGCGTAAAGTGTTGAAATAGGAAGTGGCTACACACCATGTTTTATTTTTAGTCTGGTTATTTCAGTGGCATGCAAAATTACAGCTTTTTTTTAAGATTACATATGTATCCATCGACCACTTAATTGCAAGTACTCCTTGCAAGTATGAGCAACATTCCTTTGAGATTTACATGATAGCATCACACAATGGTCTGCCATGACAGATGAATCCATTCTTTCATGTTGTTTATGCCAAAATATAACCCTACCATCTGAATGATGCAGCTGAAATGAAGACTTGTTATTATGTGATTGGCTCATTAATCATTTGTGTTGACAAGTTATTGAACAGGTGTACCTAATAAAGTGACCGCTGAGTTTTAATATTGTTAATCCTTCTTTATTTACAATGAAATCCAGTCTCTGCCACATTGTCCTCCATGTTTACTTTCTCTTCATCTGCTGGACTGCTGCATCATTAACTGCCAATGGTTCGGTTAACTTCACTGAATCACTTTCAGTTAATGATGCAGCAGTCCCGCTAATTAATGAGCAAAGGCTCACCCAGACCGGGAGTAGCTTCCTGCCCTCAATGATTGTCAGATGTACAAATGGATTCAAATTGCAAACACCGGTGATGCAATTTGCTTTGCAGAAAGGAGCATGACTCAGACCTGTTTCCTCTGCAGAGTAAACAAGTTGTGAAATCGAGTGTCTTCTCGCTCCCTTTCATGTCTTTCATTGACACACACACACCCATTTGCTGTTTAGCAGGTCAGGAGGTATAAATCTTTTGAGACAGTGTTATGATGTTCTGACCTGTCACAGACCTTGTGTTTGGTATTGCTATGATTCATATGGTTGTTTTCTTTCCAGACATTAAGTATGTTTTGATCGGCAGTGGGCTCGGCCTGTTCTTAGTAGCTCTGTTCCTTATCACAAAGATCTGCATCATCAGGAGGCAAGTGTGTGAAAACAGTACAGGTAAGGTGATGGAGCCGGAGGTCCTTGTGAAGCTTCAATAACAATGAAATGACAATGAAACATTCAGTTTTTGTCAAACTGTTCTTGTCTTCAGAGTGTAGCTTCAAGAGACCTTCGGAGGTGAGCTGTTAAACTTTTACAATTAAAATGTCATGAGTAGAGCTAAACATTACTCAGTAGATCAATCTGCTTTTTGTCAGGTGTTATAAATGACATTTATTTTTTAAAGTTTAAAGAAACCTGTTTGTGTCAAAGAAATCATAGTCTCCCGTAACTTTTATTTACTCTCAACCTCAGCCTGTCTCGGTCCCTTTGCAACATCTCGGCCAATCAGAACATGCGATGGTGGCGGTGTCCAATGACAAGCAGTGTTAAAGGTCATGCAGTGTGCAAACTTGGCATCTGGGTGAGGGGTCAGCTTTTTGGCACCATGTTTCGGCTCGTTTTGTTGCAAAAAAACATCAATATTGGACGATTATGCCCTCTGTACTTCCTAAATAACGCATCATTGTGTAAAAAGAATCTGCTGTAAAGTTTTCTTTATTACCAATGGAGAATTTAACAGCTAATATCAGTGAAAATAAATGAGGATTTAAAGTCAAGTGTGTTTTGATTGATGTTTTCTGTCACTCTTTCCTCCAGTGAAACCAGATGCTCTACTGACACACATTCCAGTTTGGACCACTGACTTCAGAGAAAAGTTCATTACTTTTCCACAAGGAGGCGGCATTTAACTCCAGCAAAAACCTACCGACATCTGTGACAGAACATAAACATATACGTGACTTCTGGAACAATATAAGGACTTCCTTTTTCTTTGTTTAATGCACTTTGTGCCGCATTTTTACTGTGAAATATTTGAATAAAACCCTGTTTCTTTGAGCTTTCCTCTGAGACCTGTTTGCCAAGTTCTGTAATTGGGCACCCCATAACAGGGATACAATTTTATGTGTAAAGAGTAGATAAAGATTGAGTGCAAGTGTAAATGTTCAAGCAGCAATTTCTTTTCATTTTTTAAAATGAACCTTCAGACCTTCTGAAGATGAAGAATGTGGTTTTTTTTTTGTTTGTAAGGCCACGTAATTCTGACCCATGCAGTAAAAAGACACCTAACTCAGAGGATGAACTGCAATTCCCATAGCATAGAAACACATTTTGATCAATTTTTCTGGAAATTTCATTGCAATGGACTGGCAACCTACTGTATCAAAGGTCTACCCTGCATCTTGCCTGATAATTTTTGAGATAGGCTCAAGAATGAATGAATGAATGAATGAGTGAATGAGTGAATGAACGAACGAACGGACGGACGGACGGATGAATGAATGATTGCATGAATGAATTAACTTTTCTTGTATCTATAGCATCTGAAAATGTGAAAATGTGAAAATGAAAAAGTTGAAATGCTAAATAATATTTTTTTCTTTTCCCAACATTCTCTTATGATTGCCTGGATGCAATGCTTTATTTTTAGTTTGTAGCACTAACTTATTTATTGATTGTGCATCTAATTTTGGCTCAGACGGAGTGCAGTGCAGGTAAACAAAGACCAACGTATTGGATGTGGAACGCGTACACAAAATTGTGTCACATACACTTGTCGCCAGAGGGGGCAGACTTCTAGAATAAAACTACAACTTGCATTATGCTCCTTTAAACTGGACCTTCATTTGACCCATCCACCCTTTGGCCCCAACAGAAATGGTGTCCATTAAAAGATGGAAGCCATTGTTAATTAAAAAGCTGAGATGTGGCAAGTAACATAAACCTAAAATCAGGCAAATGTGATGGACTAATGAGTCTTTCCCAGACCTGGACCTCAGGTCTAAAGCGTCTTGATGACAAGCAAAATAAAGGTTACCCACATTCAGTCCTTCAAGAAGCCAAGAGAACAATTCCTGAAAACTACTTTCTACAGTAAAGAAATAAAAAGAGAGCTAATCTATGGGGCTTCAAACTACGTTTAAGAATAAATACAGTCAGATCAAATGTTGACTGTCAAAGTTTTCCAGCGTGTTTGTGCTGCTGTTGTTTGGTCTGCTTTAAATAAAACTTGGTGTGGTTCGTGTGAAAGCTCTTTCGAGCCGTTCTCAGTCCTGGCCAATCAGTGAGCCAGATTTTCTTTTTTATTGGTCAGCAATTTTGTAACATATCAACCCCTGCTGGCCTCTTGTAACTATGTCCAGGCAGTTTGATTTGTAGGAGTCAAGTAAAAAACAAACTAAAGCAAATCCTCGACCTGAAGGTGTCCATGGAGTAACACAAACTCTCTTTTTGCCCTACATATTATATCTTTCTTTCTTTGCATGTTTTGATCACATGGCAACCTTTGGCAGAAAAATGTGAAGCCTAAAGGTCGTTTTATGCTACCTGACAGACGTTAACGGGGATGCTACCAACGTTTTCATGTGTCGCTCCCCTCATACTTTCATGTGTCTTTTATGTTGCTATGGATGACCTCCGCTAGGGGGCAGTGCTGAGTTCAGTTAACTCTGCGATATGTTAGTTTCTGCTACCGGCTGGCGGCACTAACTTACAGCTATAAAGTTGTTTCTAACCATCAACATGCCCTGAACTCCTGAGCCTTATTTCAAAAGCTTGTAAACTTCTACTGTTTTTGTCCTCATCTTCTTTCTTCTTCTACGGTTTTCCTCTTCCCGTTCTTCTTGCTCTTCCCTGGTTCATTTCTGCTCAACACTGCTATGCCTTTTCCGCTGGTATTACAGTACTCCATCTCCTGCGTCGACTGACTGAAAACACCTGAAATGCTCCAAATTACGTGCATAATTAACGTAGAAAATGGACGAAACTGTTTGTGTGTCTGAATATCAGTCACCTGCGTTGAGCATTAACGGGCCTTTGATGCCAAAAATGGTAGTTTCCCCCTCATCCACTAGAGGGTAGCTCCAAAAATGTTAAAAAGGCCAACTTCACAGCAGAAATAAACATGTTTACAGGGTGGTAAAAACCATTTTAGGTGCATCTGGAAAGTACATCTGCAAAGTGTATGACGTATGTAAGCATTTATCATCCATTCATTATACTAGATATAACAAGACCACTGGTGTCAGTTTTGCTGCTGGATGCAGCTCAGACTGAAGATCTGTGTTTTGGTGATATTCTACCTCCACACCATATGATCTGTATCATCTGCATTAGGAGTTAGAGCCCTTTGCCAGGTTTGTGAGACTGTCTTTTCCATCCTGGAGACGGATCAAGAAGAACCAATGAAAATCTTCTCTAATATCCCTGTGACCCCATATGCAAACACTGAATAATACCTAGCAGATGTAGTCATTTCAAAGCCTCACTGTTTGCTACGATGCTGATCTGTTTCAGACCTTTTCTCCCTCACTTTTTGTGAGAAATGACTGGCCCAAACACACACTGATAAACTGAACCTTTGATTTACAAAGATGTAGTCTGGCTGGTGTTTACTAAGTCAAGAATGTTAGGTCTGATATTTATACTTTTGGTTACATTGTTTAATTTAAAAAAAATGCGTCCATCTAAATTTTAATCAAAAGCATACATTTTGTGACGTTTTGTGACATGTGACATGTTTCACTTCATTCCCTTTAGGCTCCAATTGAATAAAAATACCATACAGGTAAAATAGATAGGCTGCAGTGTGTGTGTGTTTAGCACTGCATGCATAATAACATGACAAACACTACACATTACACAGCCACTTCATCAGGTCCACCTTGCAAGTACCAGGTTGGAAACAGTTTTTACTTTAAAACTGCCACAATTTTTCATGATATAAATTCAACAAGTTGTTTAGAAGCAAAGCTCTGCTTACTAATGCATATGGTTCTCACACATTAACCATTTGGACAATTTACTCCAAGTTACACCAATGAAATGACAAAATGATTTAAGACAATGAGGTTTACTGCTGGCCTGTTCTGTCATGTCATGTGCAATCATGTCCAAATAATGCATGATTTAATCTCCGTTATCCAAACGTAGATTTCTTTGTGCGATATCCTGAATTCTGTGGTTAGTCTGGTGCCTTTCAAGTTTTTTGAAGATTTGACTACATATATCACAGATTTTCTTAAATATTTTTAAAGGATAGACAGCGCAACTTTTTCCAGGTAACGTACCCATGTCTTTCCTCACAATACCAAGAGTTTAAGTGATTTTCAAGTGTATTGTATAGTGAAAAATATCTTACACATAATTTAGATTTAGAATCCAAAATTGGAAATACAAAATAAAATAAATCTGAGCTTACGGCAACTGAAAGTAATCTGACACACATTAAGACATGGACCCATTTTTTAAAGAAATGGTTGGATTTTGTAAAATTTTCACTAAAAGACTCAAACTATTACAGTTCGAATCTCTTAAAGAATTATTACAAATTATTTTACCTCACTCTGACAAGACTGTTACCAGGTCAAAATAGGTTTATTAAAATCTACTTTTAAGAAAACAGGTCTAAATGGGTACTCTGTATTAAAATGTAATCTGAGGAGTCCTGACTAAGATTTTGAATGCAAGATTTAAGAGTAGACTGTTCTTCTCTTTCTTCTTCCTGTGTTGGCACAAACTGCTGGAGAACAAAGCAGAGTTCTTTTAGGATTTATTTATGAGCCTTCTCTCACTTTCCATCCAAAACTGTAAAGAAATAATTGTTTCTCTGATGTAAAACATTAAGGAATAGCAAGCTTAGCTGGTTAAGAGCAGGAAAAAAACAAAACCTAAACTTGGTCAACCCTTCCAAACAATTTGCATCGAACCCTGAAGGTTATAGATCTCTGGCTGAAAAGGGGACGCCTTTGTAAAGAAAACATCCAAACTGTCGCCAGGCTAGAAGCACTTTAGAGGCCTCTGCAGACAGTGTCCTTTATCTGTAAATCAAAAGTGTCCCACATCTCCACAGCACTGCTCTGGGGTTTGGTTAAAAAGCCACGAAGGGTCCCAAAAAAACCCCGGGAGGAAGGACTGCTGTACAAAGATTCACTGTGGGATCTTATTACATGAGACGAGTAATGAGGAGAGATAGATGCAGACCCACACAAACCCACAGAGACATCATCCCTCATGGTGACAACAGATCATTTAACTGAGGAAAGTATGCGACCATTAATGAAAGTTTGAACCCCAGTTTGTGTAAATACGTTCCCACACACAGACAACCCTCCTCCCACCCGTGTCAGCCGATGTGTGTGTTCCAAAATAACACCCCCGGTTGAGGTCTGCGCCCGCCGTCCTCCACAGCTGGAAGTGTGATCTGCTGGGCGTCAATCTCAACAACCCGAGCCAACCCCCTCCGTCCTCCATCCTGCGAAGGAAATGACTTTTCCCACTTCCTCACTGGAGCCAGAGGTGAGCGTGTGTGTTCTCACACAAACACACACATACGCTCACCTGTCTGTTTCCATCTGCTTGTGTGTAAGAGTGCGCGTGCACTTGAGAGTGGCAAATGTGTTTTGACTGTGTGAGAGGAGAATGATGGGGGGAGGGACGAAGGGAGGTTCTGAGTAGAAACAGAGCCTCCAATGTTTCATATTACACTCCTCAAGTCAAGGAGGGGGGGTGGGAGGAGATGGGGAGGAAACCTGGGGACACGTTTCTTCAGGCACAGTTGACTGGGAGTTTATGGAGGCTGCAGCCGTGGAAAATGATGATCTCTCTGGTCTTCGCTTTCCTGACCCGAGCGCTGTTTGGAGGTAGGAAAAGTTTATTTTGCTTCGTACCAAAGTGGATGCGCTGGAAGCCAAACGTGTTTTCCACAAGTCTTCTAAAAAACTGTGCAGAAAAACATCTGCGAACCAGAGAGGATATGTGTGTGATGGGTGAAGGGATGGAGAAAGGACATTTTAAGGTTAATGACAGCTATTTAAATGACTTCCTGAGAGAAACAAAGCTACTTGTGTTTGTGGTATGTGTGATTGAGAAAAGTCCATTCAAGGAGGATTTGTTTACACTCACCAGATGTTCTAAAGTAAAATAGTTCCTGTAGTTTCAGCTCCTTGTCGGAGATCTCCTGTCTCAGCAGCAAGATTTGCTCCCAGCATCTGACTTTTGTGCCTGCGTGTCACGGAAAGTGTGGATTGTAAAAGTTTGCTGATGCTGGAAAGCAGATGTGTTATAAATATTGCCATGCAGTTTGTTGGCAAAAACAAGTCTGCTGGGAGAGGGAAGACGACCTGTGAGCAACAAATTCCCAAACAGACCCGGACGGAGAAGCAACTTTTTTTTTCTAAATCAAAAAAGGCAATTCAAGCAAAAGTGATTCCCTTTTCAGGACCTTTTTAGGCTCCTGCTTTAGTTTAAAAGTATCAGCACTTTTAGCTTCTTCATTTGGCTTTAACAGGAAATATGACCAGGATGTTGTGGGTTTCTCTGCTCTAAATCTGTGCTTTTAGGCACTTCATGCTCCCTGGTAGACTGGAAAATGCTGATGGTCAGAAATCTTAGATAAGGCTTCTATGTAGATAAAGAAAGAGAAAATGGTGGAAATTAATATTTCTTTTCAAACAATATTTCGGTTTTACGACGGAGTTAGATTTTCAGTGCAAATAAATAGGAAATTCGATTAGGATTAAGAATGCGCTCCAAAAATCTGATTATTATCAAGTTTCTGGAGTTGTTATTCAATTTATTATTACGATAATGAAAAATCAGATTAACACAACTTTTTCCGCAATACAGTGTCTTTGCGAATGTTTCCTCATAAATCTGATTTATTTCATTGTTTTAAATATGTGCATGTGAAAAAGAAATTGAAAAAAAAGCGTAAGGGATTTATTCACAATGTGAGAGGAAGAATTATGGCAATATGAAGGGCAGATGCTTGTTGTGTGAAAACAAACCGTTTTCGCTTCATGGAGTTTAAAAGCACAGGAGCAACCTGTAGCCCATTTTTCAGAGCAGTCATCTTCCACATTAGGACAACTAACACCAGATGTTCTGAAAGCAGCAGAAAGTTAAGAGTCTCACATCACTACTATGAACGTACTTCAAAGGAAATCCAATGATGGACTAAAAACATGTATTCCCTGTTGTTATGGTTATTGTATTTCTTCAAAGCATGCAAACACATCTGATCCAATCATTAAAATGATCTGATTTTTGAGAAAAATCGAATTACTCCAAATGATGAGATATCTATTTTAATGTAGGCAGACTGAATGAGTGGTGTCAACTCACTGATATTACTATCAGGCACTTCGAGGGCACCACTTGCTATTGAACCATGTCAGGTAAAACAGGTCTGTCCATGCTGAGAATGGTTAGTTAAAATATTCGTGTTTTAAGCATTGATCTGCGGCTGCGTGGTGTGGTGGTTAGCATTGCTGCCTCACGGCAAGAAGGTCACTGGGTGAAGCCCAGGGCAATATTGGAGGCTGGTTTGGGCTTTTCTGTGTGAAGTTTGCATGTTCGCCCAATGTATGCATGGGCTCTCACCCGATACTCCAGCTTCCTCCCAATGTCCAAAGACATACATGAGAGGTTAACTAGCTACAACTTTTCACTTGGAGTGAGCGTGTGTGTATAGTTGTCTTTCTGTGTGGCCCTGCAATGTACTGTATGGTGACCTGTCCAGGGTAGCACCTCTAAAGTCTTAAATCAAACTTAATTTTTTTACATGTTGCCACAGTATAAAAACAGGACATAGAAGGTAAATACATTTTTCAACATTTCAACCCCTCTTGTACTGGTTTCTTGTCATATATTTTCTTTAAGGAACAGTTCTTTAGGCTTCTAGAAGGATTTTTCAACGCTCTTTGGGTTTTGACTGTACTTTCTGTTTTCCGTCAACATAATCCTAATTTGCTTACTCCTGTTCCTCCTAAACTCCTCAGTCATCTCCCTTTCGTTTTGTTCATGTTCAAGATGAGGTGATTTTTTTTTCCATATGATGCCACAAATTAATCGACCACTTCCCCAGACTCCTCTTCTTGTTCTCCACTGAAACTCACCACAGCTGTCAAGTCATCAGAATATGTCTGCAAATGACACGGCAGAGTTTTATTGGAAGTCAGAGGTGCATTTCTCAAGTCCTCAGTCAGATCTTTGCTGTATTTTCTTTTTCTCTCTTCTGCACACCATGCTGAGAAATGCCAAGCTTGAAAGAACAGAACAAAGTCTGTGTCTTTAAAAGGCAAAATAAGTGAAAACAGGTTAAAAGTTAAAAAAGTTGAAGCACGATCTCTTATGATTAAAACACTCAAAACAAAAAAAGTATACCATTGAAGCTACACTTTATGCAGATATACACACTCTGTACATTAAGTTGTGACTGCAATTTGTTTCTCCAGATATATGCTGGGCCATAAACGTGACCATCACACCCTCCCCGTTCACCGTTGCTCAAGAAGGCCAGAATATCACTCTCACCTGTATGGTGTCGCAGCGCCGCCGCAATGCAGCTTTACCCGTGGTTAAATGGACCTATCTACCGGCGGGGACGGATCGACCAGAGGACGAACTCCTCATCGCCCGCGTCAACATGAGGAAAGCTCGCTTCTATGGCAACTACACAAAGAGTTTCCCGTGGCCTAAGATGAAGCTGACAGTGGTGAAGCAAGGGAAGGTCTTCGAGCTGCTGATCTTGAACGTGTCCGAGGAGGACCGGGGGCTCTACATGTGTCGGGTGCAGGAATTTAAAAGACATCAGGACCGTTGGAAGTCCTCATCCAACTGCACTGCAGCTACTGAGCTCAGAGGTGAGGGCTTATTGCACTGTCTTGGTCATTTCATGTTCTCTGACACTTACATTTGCCATCAAGCAGTTGTTCAGGTTTCAAAAGAAATCATGGCCACCCTCTTAGCTGTCTCAGAAACCACTTGAAAATAATGGGGATGAAGGTGTTTTATCCCTCCAGATGTTCATTTCATGTTTATATGGGAATTTAAAGTAAAATGGGAGACGTTCATGTGTCCCTTAATGCCTAAAGAGGGCCATTTGAACTCAAGCTGAGACAACTACTTGTCTCAGTAGAGGAATTATGTGTCTCCAGTAGCTGCAGTTTCTAACCACAAAGGGATGATGTCAGTCGTATGGCTGCTGAAGCTGCTGAGCGGGTTTGCGAGCAAAAGTCCTGCTTCTAATTTGGGAAGGGAAATGTCACTGGTTAGGAACAAGCCTGGAGATAAAAGGATCCTGCGTCTCTGTAAGTTGCGGCTTGCAGTGAATAAATGAAAGGGGGTAAAGTGTGTGAGGTTTTGTTGCCTCTGCTGGCACAAGAAGCATTCGCACAATGGAATTGATGACACATTCACTGGTAACAGATACTGCACAGAAATCACAAAACCAGAACCACCTTTAATAATAATAATAACCTCTTGGCCCTCTCATTTTTATTCTGCAGTTTTGGCAGCTCTAAGGTTGATCAAGGGTTCTTAAGGAACTTAACTGTGGAGAAAGGCCGGGTTTTTTTTTTGCAGCTTGTATGTAAAATTCCTATGAGAAAATGAGATAGGCAGAATATGCGGAGGATGACATCTTTAAATAACTTGAAAGCATAAAGAGTGAGGGGGAGTGAGGTCCTGCCCCAAGTGGTGGAGTTCAAGTATCTTGGGATATTGTTCATGAGTGAAGGAAGGATGGAGTGGGAGATCGATAGGTGGATCAGTGTGCTGTATGCTGTGAGGCGGGCTCTGCATCGTCTGCGTGGTGTAGAAGGAGCTGAGCCAAAAGGCGAGGTTCTTGATAATTCCTACACTTAACTATGGTCATGAGCTCCATGGTCATGAGCTCCAGGGAGCTTATTGTACTCACAAGAAGGTGAATACACGCGGCCGCAATGAGTTTCCTTTTGGCTCTCCCTTAGAGATAGGGTGAGGTGCTCGGTCATCCGGGAGGGGCTCGGAGTAGAGACGCTGCTCCTCCATTAACATTTAACCAGTTTGCAGTCTGAGCTTTGACTAGGCTTTTACTGTACAAATAAAATATTTCTCTTTTTCTGCAATTCTGTTATAGAATTTCTGGTGTCATTGTCCAGTTCAGATACTTTTCTGTATGCCTTATGAATATTTTTTAGCTAACAGATCAGACTCTTCAATATAAATACTATGTCTTCTGTGTAGCAAGTTCGTTTTTCTGTTATTGCATACTGTCATTGCTTTCTCTGGACTGGTGGAAAACAAGTTTATCCTTTGGGTATTAACGTGGCAGTGACGGTTCTGTCAATATGCCTCCGATCGATCATGTACCCTGGCTGGTTGGCCAGACGGATATCCCTTTCCCTTCATCCTGCCGACAATGCCAGAATCATGCCAGAATTTAGCAGGACAGAGGAAAGCCTGAGCAGGGATTGATCCCACCACCTCCTGGGTGAAATTCATACGCGCTGACCAGTGAGCCAAAGGGACATTCCTGTACATGATCAATCAGAGCACTCTGCCGCCCTTTCCACCAGCACGTCCTCGTGCTTTACTCACATCGCCACATATTTGGAATCCAAGATACGTAGATCCTGCCGACCTTAATAAAGCTGTTTTATATCTTATGTAGGAGTTCATGGTCAACTCAATGACTGAAAGGACTACAGGTCCTGTGTCTTTAAAAGAACCCTGATCAACAACCCTCCATCACTGTGCTTCACAGATGGTATGAGGTGTTTGTGTTGATATGCTTTGCTTGGTTTTCAGTTAGCATTGCATTGTGGATTATGGTCTAACCCCGGCAGTGTCATCTTGTCTGTTGAAGGACATTGTCCCAGAAGTCTTGTGGTTTCTTCAGATGAAACCTTACCATCTTAAGCAAGCGCAGATGCAATAAATCAAGTTGTGGCTCATGTGAGGTTGTACCCACTTAACTTTAAGACCTGGTTAGCCTTATGTCAATCTGAAAATGCTTCCTCTTTAAATGCCTTAACTTTGTACTGTACTCTCCCAACTTATATCTCCATATTTTACATGGACATGTGCCTACAGGGCACTACTTTCGAGGTCTCGAGCCCGAGTATTGGTCAGAGCAGACACAAAGTCCGCACCAAGACCTGTTGACATTGGCCTCAACATGGAGTTTCCCTTCCTGAAAGTAGAACAAGGTCCAGAGAGACTCGACAGAACAAGAAATAGTTGCATAGGAGGGTCAAACTGGAACATTTGTCTGCAATGACAGTCGAGTGGGCAGCTGTGCTGTCTGGCTCTTAACACATTGTGGTTGAGGAAGTGGGAAGTTATTTTCATCCAAGGAAGCACCAGTCCGGTATGGTTTCAGTGATAATAATAAAAAAGCTTCCTGCATAATTTTTTGGATGAATACTGAAATTAGGACCTAAAAGGCAAAATACTGAATGAATAGTAAACCTGAAATGAGATCGTTAAGTGAGCTGATTAGAGACAAACTAAAACTGAGTAGTCTAAAAGTGACAATTCAAAAAATCTCCACATAGGAACAAAAATTAAAACATACTCCCATGATCTTGATTTTTTAATGAAAAAAGGCCATCGTCCTAATTTTTCAGTGAATTTGGTGTCTTTACTTCATGAATAACAAGTGATTAGTGTTTTTTTCCATTTTTTTTATGATTTCTGAGTCGACAAGGATCTTTTTCACTCTAGATTGTGAGGGAAAATTATTCATATTTCAGTTACTGACCACCTTTTCAACTTTACAGCTCATGAATTGAGCTCATAGGAACTCAGGCACCATTTTTTAGTAAAGACTCATCAGTAGCTTTGGCGGACAAATAAACAGCACCAGATCTGTTTTGGATAAATGTAAAGCTGTTCTGTAAACAAAGGAAAATTGCCTTTTTCTGCCCAGTGGAGCAGGAGGTTGTGGAATTTCTGCCCAGTATAGCTGCGCTCTGTCAGAAATGACAAACTTTAGATCAACGAGGAAGGGGTTGAAAGTACCTGAGGAGTTGTTGTTTTTTCCTGGTCTCAACTTTAAAAGAAACAACAACCTAAAAATCACTCGCAAACACACGCATTTGTGTGTGTTTTTTACATCAGTAAGCTGATGAAATTCTTAAAGGGGGAACATCAGGCGACCAGGTGTTTCCACAATCTGCCTCATTCACAAAAGCTCCATCATCCCTTCTACTACTGCTATAATAAACACTTCCAGAGACGCTGAAGGCGGTATGGTGTGGAGACTGCTCTCTCTTTTGACATGAGCGAACTAAATTCTTGGGTATTCCTTGAACACATGTGGAAAATCTAAATACAGCACATGGATGTGTCATGGCTTTAAGTATAGTAAGAAAACTTAAAATCCACATCTCTTTATTTTTCTTTTCCTCCAAGTGGAACGACATGCAATTTATAGTTTATAGCCCAACAAAACAGGTCTGTTTATATCGATGCAACACAGAGACACATTGAGTAAGTGTGCAAAAAAAGATGCTGACTCCTGATAGAAAAGATGCAGGAAGTTAGGGGTCGGATAAATGCTTTGTTGATGTGGCTGTGTACTTACATTCATCTGCAGCCATTTACAATACAACAGATTAGAGCAGTGACTGATTCAGTCACAGAGGATCATTATTCAGTCCAGTACATGTTTGTTCATTGATGTTTACAGGATTGGATTTGTTGGGACCAGAAATGAGCCACAAGTATGAAACACTGTCTGTAACTGAATACAACTTTGTGCCTCTGACAGACAAAAAGGAGTTTGATGACTCCTTCCACGGTGGGCCTTTGCTTCTGTCTAACATTTTTCCACAAGAGAATAAGAGACAGTTTCATGGCCAACAGCTAAGCAGATTTATCAAATGTGTCATTATTCCAGTATGTACAGCTGCTGCACTGACAGAGCTACACAAAATCTGCAGGGGCAAAAAAAACACATGAATGTCTAAGATGTAATGATGACTTACAACGTTAATAATTCACTATGAAGGGATAGCATGGCTATATTCAATCATCTGTAATGTGTGAAAACTGGAGAAGTTCACCACTACATCTGCTGGTGTTTACTACAAATAGGCCTACTTCTGTCTTTCACCAGCTTGCATTGTTATCTTTATCATTCTCCTGAAAATTATGGCAAAGTAAAACTTTATTAAAGGATGCAATATCTCATCCATAGTACAAAAAAGAAGTACAGAAAAATGAGTATGTGCATGAAACAGCACTTTCTGTACCGCCGCTACAGGTGGGCAGTAGGAGTACAGTATGCGTTAAAACAGTGCTGTTTTCACAGATACAGAAAACTTACCATTTAGGACAGCAACAAACAAAGATAATTCAGGAAATGATAGTTTACTGTCCTCTCTACTCCCAATCATAATATTACTCTTTGCATTATATTTTTGTCCAAGCCATATTGAAAGCAAACCATCTCTCAATAACTCTTGAAGACTTGGCTTCTGTGGACAGAAAAATCACCAAATGGTCTGCATACATAGGTGGTTACAACCAGCTTTGATAAGTCATCCATGTAAACATTAACAAGAAGGGAGATAAAGTACTTTCCTATCTACTGTAACTCATTTATTTCTTTGAATGTAGCTGACACTAAATTACCTCATTCTATACACATTGTCTGGGGACCATACAAAAAAATTCCCAGAATAGACAATATTTATAGTTAAGTAAAATTAGACTGTCACGCAATCATACAAAATTATAGAAGTCTTTTCACGCGGCAGTATTCGTGTCTTTATGTACCGTGTGTTGGAAATGTTTTTGTACTTTCTCTCCACCTCGATCAGCTGTTAGTTAAAGCTGTTCATTCATCCTCCCAACAGTAAAAATGAGAAAGTCACCATGTCCTCATTCATGCTTTCACACCTTATCTACGCCCACCTCTCATGTCCGACCAATCACCCAACACTTCTCGGAGCCCCTCGAGAACAAAGTTCGGCCAGCTCGATGTGGCAAGAAGTGTCCCTATTCACGTCTGGTGAGAACAAAATGACGTCATTTTGTTCTCTGACCCCCGGGAGCGAGAACAAAGTTCTCGTTTCTCGTGGAGCATGTAGAAGCCTTTACGGTATTTCCTAGTTTTACAGTTTCACAGGATATTAGCATTATTATCTGTCAGTAATTCAATCTCACCTTTGAAAGTAAAACTCTTAGGGGCTGATTTATGAAGAGGGCTAAATTGCTGCGGAATTCAACATCTGCTGCGCAGTTTTGCTCCGGTTATGT
>JBBBVT010000023.1:16963826-16974360 GCA_037177035.1 Craterocephalus eyresii | reverse complement strand
ACATTTGTGGATTTTTAAGTGTCACGGGCTGGGAACAACTACTGACTGCACTTAAAAGTTAATTAAAAATTATTTTGTCCTGAATGTTCACAAAAGTGTCCCATGAGAGGCAAAACCTAGTAATTCATGATTTGAAACGTCATTTAGTAAATGTCCCTTATGTTCATGTAAATCTACCTTGACTGATCAGAATTGGTCAAGATGTGAGGCTGCTTCAGAGAGCGTGGACTAAGCAGGGAACTATGTGGACGACGAAGTACGCGCACTTCAAAGCGCGTGTAAATGAGACACAGCCTAAGAGAGTCTGAAACAGATGTAGGATCGCAGGGTTAACTATGAACTCAGCACTGCCCTCTGGTGGTGGTCCACCATAACAACATATAAAAGACATGGAAGCATGAGGTTCATATAGATACAGTATAACCATGATGAGAACAGCCATGTGTGAGGCTGTTTGAAATGGATGTGCCTATTAATGAGCAAAAAGGAAGCATAAATGGGCCTTTAAGGATGTTTATATTCTTTCTACATGTTAGCAAAACTGCTACTACTTAAAATGTGCTCAGAAAGCTTCTTTGGCTTAAAGTGACTTTTTTAAAACCCCCTTTAGGATAATTTTACATAAAAAAATTGCTTGATTGCACTGACCAAAGACTTGCAAATCAGTCAAAATCAGTCAGAAATCCTTTGTTCTAAGATCAGAAAGTCACATAGTACAGCTTTAATTATTTTATTTTGAATCATGGTAGACTGAGCTTGGTTTCCTGTGTGCTTGTGTGAGTTGTTTGGCTGTTTATTGTACGCTTTTTGATATGCAAATAACATGCTTTAAGGGTTATGGAGTCACATTTATGTATACATGGGAACAGAAAAGATTGGGAAAAATGTAGTCAAACTGTTCTTGGAAAATGTTTGGAAAAGGTTGTGCACTTAAAAAAAACTTGGCAGTTGCCTTGGATGAGTCATATTTTCTTTGAGAAGCAACAAGCGGGGGAATAAAAGGTGGAAAGGAGAGGGGTAACGAGACGAACTAACAAATTAAGCGACTTTAGGTGTAAATTGTCCCATACAGCTCAGTCAGTTCGCTTTCAGCTTGTGGAATGCACTGAGGTGGACGTCCAGCCAAGCTGACAGGTCCAGCTGCAGTTTTAACGAGAGGTGCTGATGTATGTAATCCAGCTGCACACACACATGCCCCTTTAAATGCCCGTAATAATCACCTTCTGGCTGAAATCTCGAAAACGAATCGATTACCTCAGTCTTCACTCTGCATGACTGCTGTTCATTTAATGTATTCAGCAGTCGGCTGCAGTCACTGACATCACACGCACGCGCACACACACACACACACACACAACTGAAGGCTTTGACGATCCGTCTTTAATCAGAGCTTGCCAATAATCATTCAGTCTAAATTGATTTGCAACTCCCGATGGATTTGAGCTGCATACGAAGCTAAAAGCACAACACACGTACACTCTGGTAAATGCACACTCTGGTAAATGCACAGGCAGAGACACACACACCTCCCCCTCTAAGAGCTGGATGTGTGACAGTGTCATTCTGGTCCCTTTTTTTTCCCCTTCTCATCTTCTAATCGATAGGAAATCCGAGGCTGGGAGTTAGGTGGGGTAGAACAAGGCTACCCCCGCCCCAAGAAAAAAGCATGTGATAATTGGTGGCAGAAAAGGCAATAATGATGGAGGAACAGGGCAGGTTTTCACTTCCTTTTCATCGTGGGGGGATGATCCGCTACTGGACAAATGGACTCCAGTTACTGGACAATAGATGGTGGGAATCTCCATTAGTGCAAAGAAAACACCCCCGAGCTCAGATCACTTTTGAAGTGATGAGACATGAAAAGCTTTTTATGTAGCTTTTTTCACGCATTGACCCAATTTCCTGATGTTTAGATTTAATGATTTCCTTGTGCTTGGCTCAAAACAGCACCGGCATACACTTTCACTGCACCCATCCTCACAGCTTCAAGTGACCATTTAAACGGTGGACAAACATTATCCTCAAAATGAAACCGGATGTTGAGCGCACTGTAAGAAAAACCTTTAGAAAAATTATTAACGGGGGATTTTAATGTAATTCTTCTCACAAGTCTTTGTGAGTCATGAACTAAACTGGCTCATGTTAGGGAAACAAAAGACCTTAGATGTGATTTTTACTGTAACAGTAAAGCTGGTTCGTGGGTGCGTTGCCTTGGTGACAGTGTCTGAAAAAGGTATGACAACCACTGTAGAGGAAATAAAAATAATTTCTCTTCTAACACAAACAGTCTGGAAAAGGTTTTAATTTTTGATTTGTTAACAGTGTACTGGATAATATGTCATGTATTGATACCTTCTTTTTACAGTCTATGATTGATACCAACATTGATAATCAAAGGGAACTTGGATATTTGTTGGGTTTTTTTAAATGCTAATAATAGGTCAGATTTTTGGGGTTTTGATTATTCTTCAGCCATAAGAAAGACAACTCTAGCATTATTAGTTCATTTCTTTCCTGAGTGACCTGATCATTTCTGATGAAAATTAGCTGTTTATAGCAACTTCCTTTTCATAGGTGCAACCAATCCAGTGTGATGTGATGTTAGTGCAGATACAGATGCGTAGGCTGGATTCTGTTCTGCTCTGAGATGGACATGGCACAGCACTGGCCTGCCAGTCTGCATGCTGAATGACATACTTTCAGACCAACAGGGGTTCTGTTATGTTGCAGCTGTTGTGTTGAGATAAAAGATAAAAGTCTAAACGTTCTCGTAAACAACTACGGGGAATTTCAGTGATCACATTTCTCTGATTGGGCAATCACATGTAGTTTCTTTGAACAATTATTGACAAATTAGACTTAAAATATTTGCAAGAACAGCCAAACCTATCATATCTGATACATGTAGTTTCAATCAGGGTCATATCACAGCAATTAGCCAGTCCATTGCAGTGAATGATAGACCAAAATACCAAACATACCAAATGAGAAAAAGTAATTTTTTGCCACGTTTTGTTACAGGGCCAAATAAAGACTTCAGATTTAAAAAAAGAAATCTTCTCGAGTTGGACTTTAAATGATTAATTACAAACCTTTCCTATGTATTTGTTACTAACAACTCAAACTGGTATATTCTGGTTAATGACTTGATGCTGTATGTCTGTAGCAATCATTTGACCGGTATCTGGTTTTTACACCAGTTTATATTTAAAGAAATATATTTAGAGAGGAAGAATAGGAGTGTGAGGTGTGTGTGTGTGTTTACAACTAATGTCTGCATGCAGCTGGGCACTAGCTGCTGGGTGAGGAAGCGATCAGAAGCGGGACTCATGGTCCGGGTCCAGTCCAGCGTGAATGCTGACTGACCTCTGATTAAAAACCCGGTTAAACTGGGCGTGTGCACATCTGTTTGCACTGACGGCTAAACCCAACTCTGCAGCATTCCGGCTCCACGCTGCCGACCGTGTGATGTGTGCTCTCGGGTTACGTGTTGCCTTTTTCTATTCATCCATCTCCAGCCAGCTCCTTGTGTTATTCTCAGCACATCGCTCCCCTGGGACACCCATCCTGCCCTGCCCCTGCGCTCCATCTATCCACAGCTCCCACCCTTTCCATTTGTTGCCATAGCGACTAATGCTGGTGACAACCCAGCCCTCAGGCTGAGGCCGTTTGGCAGGCTCCTCTGCCTGTTTGAAGGAGGATGCCAGCTAGGAGGTTTAATGGAGCCGACCCGCAGACGCTGGCATCTCCTCACAGCTCCCTTGATTGTCTATTGATCTAAATAATGTATTCTGATAATCTGTGTGGGCTCCTGTTCAATCACAGGAGCCGCTTAAAATATTCCCGGGGTTAAAGAGGTAAGTAATAAAAGCGGAGAGCAGGGTAACATGTTCTCTGTTGTTAAAAGACCTTAAAGCCGAAGGAGAGGAGTGGGCAGAAAGTCAGTGCAGGGAGAGAATGGGCATCATTATCTGAGCTTGGTTGCATTCATATGCCCTCCTGTGTGTTTCAGGGCTGTATACCTCTGCAGGGATGTCAGGTCAACGAGCTCACGGCCAACCCCGATGAACCAGGAAGACACCTGTTTGAAATCGTACCAGGTAAACTTTCTCTGTTTGGACATTTCCTCGATTTAGTCTCACATGAAGTGAAAACGTGAGCGTCCATTTCTGTTAAAGGAGAAGTTCGGGATTATGTAACTGGACCTATTTTTGTGGCTGAAATTGTCTTATTTAGAGGCTGCGCGAGCTGACCCCGTTCATTCCCATTTTATTGGATGTGCGCTGATCGCGAGTGGATCTAAATATCTCCCGAAGAAATTTGAGTTACACCAAAACTGTCCGGGTGGGTAATGATCCTATTTCATGCTAGAAAATTGGTCCAGGTTGCAAAATACCAATCTTCTCCTTTAAGAAAGAAATGCAGGTAATGTTGCATCAGTTAGATTGTAGACAATGTCATTTTATAGTTTAGTTAAAAATAAAAAGAGAAATATAGAATATTCAATGGATATAAGCTGGTTTTCATCCAGCAGAGGGCGGCGTTATCCATGCTGCTGGAGTGGTCCTGCTCTCATTTCACCGCTGGTGAGTCTTTTATCCGACTCATGGCTTCATAGTGTGAAAGTCAATTCCTGAGTCAAAGCAACATAAAATAAACTCCCCACTATCATACCGGCCCAGTATTTCAGGTCTGTTAAGGAGCTGTCACGCTTCACAAACCTTCAGCACATGGAGACGTTGCCTGCAGCCACATCTCAGTCTGGTTAGATCTGGTTTTACTCGATCGATGCATTTTCCCTGAAGTTCATACTGAAGGTTTAATCCGTCACACTGTAACCCAAACCCAAGCCAGCGTGATCCTCACTGAGCTGCTGCTACTTTCAAAGGTTAGAATAGCTCAAATTAGGTAAAGCAGCCCGAGTTTCTGCAGTTCTCCCATGCAGCTTGGTTATTAGGAGAAAATAAATACCTTTCACCCTGCGCTCCCTTTGCATCACTCACTCTGTCCGTGTTTGCTCGGTGGTCTCTGCTTGTGTTTAAAATGGCCGACAGGCTTGCGTGTGTTTGTGTGCTTTGTTTATGGCCGGTCAACATCGCAGAGGGGCGCGAACCCCCTGAGCTTCAAACTGGCTGACAGGTTTGTGGACCCGGAGAGAGGAGAAAAAAAGGAAAGCTGGAGAGAAAAACATTCAGGTGTAAAGAAACAGGTTAGAAGAGGGTTCAATGAGATATGTACGAAACAAAATAAACCCTCATGAGTACTTTTAGTTCTTTTGATGAGTTTAATTACACTCCAAGAGACATCCATCCCGGTACTTAAGATGATGGCGATGTTACAGTGCTTGGGTTTTTTTGCTCCTCAGGAGAAACAGGAGGTGCTTTGCTCTTTCTTCGGCCTGTAATCGGCTTACGGTGATGATGGCTTTGCTCGCTACTGCTGTATGAAATGAAAAGACGAGGAGTTTTTAGACGAGGTTTTAGACTGTATGCTGTGCTGAGATGACATTTTTTAGGAGGGCTTCCTCTTATCTTTCGATCCTGGTGTCTGCACACACAAAAGGATTAGAGGCTTATCACCAGACGGCTCTATTAAACATCTGCGGGGTATTTTTGTAAAGGTAAAATGAGTTCAGTCATTTTAGTTACATATGTGTGAGTGTTGTCTCACACATTGACTGACTACTAGACTGACGCTAAAAAGATAAAAGAATGCAACGATACTTTTAGCGTTAACATCTGAAATGTTGCGAAAAAAAAGCTCACAACCATAAGAAAAATAGGATTAAAGGACTCATCGTATTTTATTATGTTATTGTCCATTTTAAGAAACCTAAAGACAGGTATAAAATTTATCAATCACTGGTTGAATCATTTAATTTCTTCGAATGCGGTCCATTGTATATTCACTTTCCAATGACTTGATTATTCAGTGGAAATATTGATAGAATACTTATTTTGCCGTAAACTGTAGCTTGACTGAGCAATAATGTCAGGTCAGCCCACAGATGAAGGTTTCTATTGGTGGAGGTAAACTAGTTGCTTGACCATAGCTAGTTGATTCTTCTGGGTTAGATTGACTAATAGACTAGAGTAGACTAGAGAATATCTCATGTTTTATCCTTTAGTTTTGCTCTTTTTTTGCATCCATTGCATGGTTTGGTTGACATCCTGTAATCTTTTTGGTTCGGCTTCATTCATGGTTGAGCCCATGGGCCCAGCAGTGAACTGAGCTGGTCTTAAATCCTGCAGGAATGAGGGAAACAGTCAAATAATTGGCTTTATAAAATATTCTTTGTCTCTAAGCCATAAGCCCTTTGTTGTGGTAGTGTAACACAATCGTAAGCCACTTGGGAAAGAGTGCTCACATACACAGACAGAAAACACACAGCTTAAGCCAATTCATTACTGTGGGCAGCGCTAAATGTATGACTCAACATCATACACAGGTTTTTCTTCTATTAGAAAAGCTATTTTGTCAAGAAGCAACAACACAAAACAGCTGAGAGGCCTCAAACATCTGCTTACTGACATGGTTACCCTTTCATCTGAAACATGAGCACATGATCATGTGGTGGGCTGTAACATTAACATAGAGGTTTAGAGGAAAGAGTCTCTAAGATTTTCTCGCAGTTATCACCACTTCAGAAATATCAAACTTTATAATGCTAAAGGTAGAGTTGTTAGCAGGTTAGCATAGCTTGTATTAAAAATGATCTATACAGGGAATTGTGCTCACCATGAAGCGGTTTCACAGAGAAATAAGTATCTCCTGTGGGAAATGGTTAAACATTTTTGTACAGTCTTTGTAACTTTGCAGACCTTTAACATGCACGAACAAGAGCAGTTAGACTACAAAGCTCCATAAATACTAAACAAAGAAATCCTGATCCAGAACTGAATCAACATCAAAGGTAATCACCTCTAAGTCGGACCATGCCCCTCCACTGGTATGATGTTCAGGGAAATCCATCTTTAACTCGGAGTGGGTCCTATAAACTACATAAAGTTCTAGCCTGTGTGAAATAATACATAAAACTAAACCAGTTTCACGCACTTTATGTCAAAATGCTTTAAGCTCATCAGTTAAATGCCATCTAGCTCGAGCTTCATTTAAGCTGCATGTGTGGAGATTGTATGTGCATCTCTGTATTTGCAAAAAATTATTGTCAAGCTTAAGTTTGTTTCCTACATCTTCAGCAAAGAGGCAGAGCTAAAGCTGTCTAATAAATCAGTCAAATGTCCATCAGTGACATTTGTTGCATTAAAATCTGACCAAATCCAGACTGTTAAAAAGTCATGGGTACCGTGGACATTTCTAAGCCACATTAATCAGAGCTGAAGGCCTCCATTTGGGTGGTTAACCACAGGAAGGATGTTCAGTTTAGTTCAATTATTTACTGTAGAGTATTTAACTGAATTAATAAGGACTGATTCGACAATACTGCGTTTAAGTGGCACTGCTGAACTTTGTCATATTTTCACACTTTTTCATGCTCCTTACAAAAGATTTACTCCGCTTCCATCTTGCATCCTGCCTCTTCCCTGAGCCCTCTCCAGCCAGTAACAGTTCGTCAGATGTTGACTTTTGTGTTAACTCTTGTAATGTTGCTTCATCTTTTCAAACAGTCAGTGTGTTTCTTTCCATTTGCTGCCGTGTGACATGGAACCACAATGCGAAATGCATCTGTAACATAATGCTCCGGGCTGGAAAAAAAGATTGTGAAGAGCAATTTCTCAGCACCAGGGTGCTACAGAGTGGTGATGGCTCAAGGAATGTGAATAATGAATATCAGTGTGCTACCAAAACTAGTCGGACATACAGTGTAAAGGTGTAAGCTTGGAAACGTATGTAATGTTGCATTAATATGTATAAAAAATCTAAACTGGGCTTAGATTAAACTTGTGTAGCATCTTCCAAACTTACAAAGTTTCAGTATCTGTGGATGGCTGTCTGACTGCAAATTGAGAAGATTTGAGGCTGAATCACTTTATTCTACTATATAATAAAAGATCACAGATTCATGTTCTAGGGAATCCCACTTGACTTCGGGAAGGATCTAAAGTCTGTGCTGCCATGATTGGTATTGTCTGTTTTCCCTCTGTGTGTGTTTATGAGTTTGTTTGACAAAGACTGGAGGACGGCCTGTCTCCCGGTTACTGCTCACACACACTCAGAGGTACAGAGAGAGTGAGCCTTGTTCCACTCCTCCTCAGGGATTTGTCTCTCCCCAGGGGGGCTGAGGGAACGGACATGCTGCCCGCACTGCTGAATGAGAGAGCCAGGGAGAAAAGGGTGAATGAAAACAGGGTAAACGAGTGAGGGGTAAAAAGCAGGACTGGTTTGACGGCTTGAGTTTCCCGCTGGCATCGAGCATGCCTCACCGGCAGGTTGGTGCTACCTGCGGGCTGATCTGCTTCCAAACGGGCTCTGCGTCGCCGGAGGAGCCGCTCCTTCATGCTGCAGCTTTAGGCCAAAAGCAGCCGCCGCTCGCTCAGACATGGGGCCGGTCTGCTGCAAGCCGGACAGACTGAAGAAACGACATCTCCAAGGTAACGGGAAACAGATGCTGGAGATTTTTTTTACAAGAGTAGCGGAGAGCGAGGTGGAGCGCTGGAGCAGCTCTGTGACTGCTGGGATGTCAGATTTACAGCATGTTTAGCACAAACTCTTTGTTTTTTAAGCTTTTTTTTGTTTTTTTCTTTTGAATCACTGATGCTTGTCCTGCTCATGCATCCAACATTTCCCCCGAAAAAAGGTTTTATAGATGTTTTTAAAAGGAATAGCAAAATCTTTGTGTATACCATTAATTGTGGAATTTAACTTAGTTAGTTATTTATCTGTTTTATAACAACATCTTTTATAAAAATTACAACCATCCTCAGTTTCCTGTCAAATTTCAGTCTATAAGACTCTCAACAGGGCTAAATATGTAATATATATACAGCCGGGAGCTTTCTTTATCATCTACTCTATATTTTTCATGGCTGAAATGTCCCTTCTTTTACATCTTTTCAGGATTCTACCACTTTATCCTACAAAACTAACCCTGTCCTGCATGTAGCAGGTACTGTTGTAACAGTGCTCCGGCTGTAATCTTTAAGGCTATTGCTTTCAAATTGCTCCCTCCATCACTCATACAGCCTATAATAAGCAGCATAGATGTCTTATAAAGCCACTTCGGAGTCCAATCATCACTCACTTTATTAATAAAGTGTTAGACCTGAAGGCCGGAGCATACCAGCACTCTGAGTAGTGTATAGTGAAACCTCAATGGAGAAACACCCTTTTTATAAAGGTGTGGAGTATTGCCACAGACACTACAGCCTCTAAATCGAACAGAAGTACACCAAGTTTGTTTCTGTCCCAAAATTAGAAAAGGTCAACACCAGCTTTGTTTCTGAAGGCTAACCATGAAGCTGGACCCTGGAGAAAATTCAGTTAGCTTAGCATAAAGACCTGCAAATATGAACAGCGTCCTAATTGGTGGTAGGTCTTTTCTTTGCTGTAGGCTACTGCATCTAGTTTTACGGCAAAAGCGAGCTATTGCTGAGCTGCACATGCATAAGAAGAACAGACAGTCCTCTTTTCCTTTAAAAGCATATCTGTGTGTGACCTCGTTGTATCACCTGAGCATCATTTTAACAGCACAGCCTACCTGAGCATTGCTGCTGACCATGTCCATCCCTTCATGAGAGAAAGTGTCTTTTGATGCTACTTCCGGCAGGATGATGCACCATGTCACAAAGCTCACATCATTTCCAACCTGACAATGAGTTCACCACATCTCAGTCCAACATTCCACCTCTGGGATGAGGTGGAACAGCAGATTCTCATCAGCCAACAAATCTGCCGCAACTTCATAGTAAAACAGAACTTCTTTGCTAGTAAGAAGAAATACTATGCAGATGATGAATGAGAGATGATGTCACTATATGTTTTGAATTCAGTGCTGATCACTTCTGGTCAAAGGCCAGCTGCTGGCTGCACCCTGGCTGTGAATGAAAACTGTAGCTGTATTAATTTATTTGCAGAAGATTAGGTGTTACTCATGGTCCGTTTAACGCATAGATCTTGATAATGCAAAGTTCTGCCTTCCTCTTGCCTCTTGTCTTCCCAGCTCCTGTATTGCGTTGTTGTCTGCTGTGGGACTTTAGCTGCTTATGCATATTTATAAGTTCAATCACCTAACTTCAAATTTCTATCATCAATAAAATGTATATATTAAAGACAATTAAATTAGTCAGGCATCTTGATTTTGACATGTACATCAACCCATAGCTACATATGGTAGTCATGTTCGGTGTTGGGCACACTACTTTTAAAAAGTAATTAATTACAGGTACTCGTTACTTCTCCCTAAAAGTAACTGCGTTAGTAACGGAATTACAGCATCATGAAAATAACTAATTACTCAGAAAAGTAATTTTTCCGTTACTTTGAAAAATAAAATTGATAAAAGTTCAGATATGTGGCCTTTAACGTAACTAACATAACCCAAATAAAAGGTAACATCTGATAAAAATTGAATTTT
>JBBBVT010000023.1:16940781-16957919 GCA_037177035.1 Craterocephalus eyresii | reverse complement strand
ACCGTAAGATGCCTCTGTTTACAACATTCTTCTTCGTCTGTCGCCTAGTTTCTCGCTCTGGAGCTCCCCCTACAGCTGTGGGGTGCGCACTGCATGGTAAACATACCCAGACTTGCATTGATCCGCTTTAAAGACTGTTGCTTGTTTTTGTGGCATATGTAGATCTTTAAGAGCTATAATATGTCCATTTATTGTTTTACAGTAAAGTATTTATCAGGCAAACCCTAAGTTTAGTAGGATCTTCATAATTCATCCTAAAATCAAATAAAAAAAACAAACGATAAAAATTGTCCAAGTTAAAAGTGTGCTGTATCAATAATCTCCCACACATAACTTCCAAAGATTAATAGGCCTATAGTTTCTACTGATATCAGCAGACAGGGTCCATTATTTAATGTAACATTTTCAGGTTCTTGACACTTTTTACCTGATATATAACATATGAATTAAAAGCACCATAAATTTCTATTTATATCACCTACCTAAGGGAGTTGGCCTCTAATACATATGCTTATTAATTTTTGTCTGTATTTCTAGCTAGCTAACTTTTTCCTGCTAATGTAACAGAACTGCAGATTTGCAAATCCACTTTTTTATTCAAAGTGTTGAAATAGCCTAACCTTCAAGAAGTGTATAAGTAAGTAAAAAGGAAAGAAAATCAGTTGAGGAACATAAAAGAAAAACTTAATTCTAAAGGTATTTCTTTAGAATTATATTAGCTTATCGTTAGCTTTGTGGGCTAACACCTTATTGGCTTCCTGAATCTAAGAGGGTTTTATTCAAAGTCTAAAAGAAAACCAAAACAAATGACCAAACAATTAGTATGATCATAAATCAATTCTAAATGCTCTTGGTAACCTCAGACTGAAGGTGTAAGGCCATGGCTAACAGTGACATCAACAGCAGTGTTGAGCTGCTGCCTGTGTGGTTTCCTCACTGCGGCTCGCTCATATTTCCAGCCTCCCTCTCAGATTCACAGCCTGGAGCCTGTTTCAAACTTCTAAATCCAGAATAGATCTGTCGCCAACTTGCAGACCTGTCATTAACAACAGCACCACAGTCAGCACACTGACCCTCGTCGGTCACATTTCTCTGCTCGCTCTTTGCTCTCCAAACTTGCTTCTACGGTGGAGGAATTTTGGAAATAAATGATTCATTCGGCAGATCTGTAGTCAAATGCCAGACACTAAATGGATTAACTTGACGAAATGTGGGCTGGGGATGTATGAAAAACACTCTCTGCTGCTGTGCAGCTCCTGTACGGTGAAATACTACGATTACTGCGAGCTGTCAGCCAGCTGTGACTGCTGCAAACCACCAACAGGTAATTAGCATCGGCTAATTAAGATGCAGTTAACAGCTTTTAGGAGGCATGAATCAAAATATCTTTTTAATGATGATTTGTTTGCTTTCACAGTGAAAAAAACAGGAATACTTTGTAATTTTGTGATTTTTGCACACAGTGAGATGCATTTTTCTCATCTTTAATGTGAAAAACTGAGCAGCAATGTGCAATGACTCTTGCTATTCTAAAATAACTAAAATACAATGGAAAGCAACTCAGCCATCTTCTAGTTTTTGATCAGATCTCTACAAAAAAAGTCTAAAAGTCAGTAAACCGTTGAAATATCAAATACATTGATATTTCAAGGGAATATTTCATTTCATACTTTTTTCTTTCATTCATTCACTCAGGCATATTCGGCCAGCGACTGGAGGACACGGTGCAGTATGAGAAGAAGTTTGGCCCCCGCCTGGCGCCCCTGCTGGTGGAGCAGTGTGTAGACTTCATCAGAGAGAGGGGGCTGGATGAAGAGGGTCTCTTTCGGATGCCGGGACAGGCAAATCTGGTCAAAGAACTGCAGGAGGCCTTCGACTGTGGAGACAAGCCTCTGTTTGACAGGTGGACGAAAAAATATTTGGATGATAGGCTGGGAAAAAAAACATCTGTGAGATTTACAGTCATGAAGCCCTTTGTTCATTGTTCCTGTCTTCCTGTGTTCACCTGCAGTAACACAGATGTCCACACGGTGGCATCCTTATTGAAGCTGTACCTACGAGAGCTGCCTGAACCAGTTATCCCCTTCTCCAAATATGAAGACTTCCTAACTTGCGCACAGCTTTTGGCCAAAGATGAGGAAGAGGTTTGTGTAGATTAAAATTTGCCATTGTATTATTTGTTCACCATTAAGCATCGACTAAGCAGATAATGTGTTGTACATCAGGGGATCCAAGAGCTTGGAAAACAAGTCAGCACTCTACCTCTACCCAACTACAATCTCCTCACGTACATATGCAAGTATGTCCGCTCTGCTCTGGTTCCACGTAATAACATTTTATAGGACTTTTCAGGAATGATGTCAGAATGATTTCAGTCATTTCTCTTCAGATTTCTAGATGAGGTCCAGTCGCACTGTAACGAGAACAAGATGAGCGTCCAGAACCTTGCCACAGTATTTGGACCAAACATTCTTCGACCCAAGATGGAGGACCCGGTTACAATCATGGAAGGTATGGGCAACATATTAAATGTTTAATTATATTATATTGTAAAGCTAAATGTGGTTAAATTTTCTTGGACCTTAATATTCTGCCTGATTGTGGTTTACATTGTCTAGGAACTTCTCTGGTCCAGCATCTAATGACAGTCCTCATTAGGGAACACAACCGGTTGTATTCAGGGAGGGACCAGGAAGGACCACTTTTACCCCAAACCAAGATACCCATCCAGGGCCATCAGCTACAACACCGCAGCCTCGGAGCTTGGATCTCCGAGGAAGATCTGCAGACCTGCCCAGTCTCCAACCCCGACCAAGAACTTCACAGCAGTGCCTCGTCCCTGGATGCCAAACTCTGCGCAGCCGTCACTACCACCCAGTCCCCCAACTCAAACCCTGGACCAAAACTTGGGTCTTCTACAGGGAAAGGAGAGCAAGTGGTCAGTCCAAGTAAACAAGCCAAGACCATGCCTTCCTGGAAATACTCCTTTAAAAGTTCCTCAGCGCCTCGTTCCCAGGCGCAAGCTAAACAAAGTAACACTAGTGGCCCAGTGGCAGATACAACCAGCGGCGGCGGGGGAGGTAACTGGTTGATGAATGGTTTGTCCTCCTTGAGGGGACATCGGCGCACATCCTCAGGTGAGCGGTCCACCCGTGATCGCGACTCCACCGGCTCCTCCCAGAGACTGTCCACCTACGACAACGTCACCTCCTCCTCTAGCATGGGGAGCGTTCCCAGTGTGTCCAGCACGCCCTGGTCTACCTCCTCCTGCGAAATCTCGATGCCCGACTCCGGTGGAGATCCTTCAACACACCAGAACTTTGAGGGTGGGGTAGAGGGTGGTGAAAAAGGGGAATGGATGGAAAGTCAGAGGGAGTCAGAGAGAGAAAGGGATGGAGGGATGATGACAGAGCCCAGCTCTGAGCAGGACAGTTGCGAGGCCATGGAACTTTGCAGCAGCAGCGCGGCCTGCAGCGAAAACGGGAATATGGCCATGGCAGCTGGGGTGCCGTCCATCATCATGACGGAAGATGGAGATGGGACGAACTTAACGCTGAGTAATCTGGTGGAGGGACTTAAAGACGAATTGAGAAAACAGAAGTCAACATATGAGTCCAGGATTCAAAAGTAAGTCTATGGAAGTCTGTTACAGATCTCTGAGATAGTAAATTGATATGACTGGTGCGGCAGTGCTGCTGTTTATCACTGTGGAGGTCATTTTCAAACATTTCATTCTGTTGTCTTTGTTGGGGACACGAAAGAGTTGTAGCCCCAGCGTGCTCCCAGACCAACACATTTTAATAATGGCCTCATTTCCAAGTAAAAACCAAAAAAGGCTGTAAATTTCAAACCTCAGACCCCAGTTTTTCACACAAGTGGAAAAGTGAGAAAACCCAGGGTCTGAATCGACCTCTTGTTGATGAATTCCTCCCCTACAAGGGGCAGCATGAGAGACATTCAGTAGCTGACAGAAGATATTTGCACATGGTAGGAAGCACCTTTCCCAACATGTAGGAGACCAAAATGACTCAACTTAAACACTACCAAGCATTTGCATGGAAACAAAACACGATTCAAATTCCAAGCAGTTAAATGGGAATGTAACATAAACACTGTCCAATTTTGAGCTTCTGCTAATTCTTCCATTTCAAGCAAACCACACAAACAAGGTATCATGTGAAAGCAGACTTTACTGATCACAAAGATGTCTCATCATAAATCATGTCTTGTTTTTGATAAATTTGTTGACAAAAGTTTTATTCCAGTGGAAAAAAACTCCTTTTCTAATAGTTAAATATTCACTTTTCCTGTGATACTATCTTATGGTTCCCCTCTAAAGGGAATTTGGGGCCTATTCCTCAGTTCTGCCGACTGATGATTGATAGAGGGGCTGATCATTCATATGTCTTTTGGAGACATTTGCCTGCATAACATCTCTGGTTTTACAGTTTTACAGCTTCTACTTCTGCACAGTTGTTATCAGAACTTTTATTTACACATTGTAATGTATCCCACGTGAATTTACTCTGACACAGGAACACATATCTTCATTCAAACACTTCTGTAATAATCTTGAATGTCTGAGCTGTATTTTGGGACCAAGATAATAATTCTCTTGTAGTTGGGAAGATATATTTGATATATTTCGGCTGTGTCATTTGGGACAGAAGGAAGAAAAAGAGTAGGATAATCCTTTAACACCTGACCAAAGAAACAATGATCAGAAAATTGTTTAACAAGATTTGAAAACAAAGAATCATGACTTACATACAGCTGTGAACAAATTTGTTCCTACCCTTCCATTAAAGAAGGGGAAAAAAACTGTTGTAACTTAAATAAGCAGAAATTGAAAAAAGCAATGATAAATAGAACTTTCATGAAAATCACAACATTGTCTTTGAAGTGTGGTTCAACATATATATTTTTAAAAAAATTCAAAATATGATAAACTAATTCAAGTTATGTCTTTCAAAAGCTAATATTTTGTTGAACATATCCTTTGACACTGGAATCAGGTGTTTTCTGTTATTCTCCATCAGACATCGGCTCCTCTTTGTAGGTATTCTGGCCCACTGTTCATCAGCAAAGGGCTGTCAGTGGTCCAGGACCTTTTTTTTTGTTTGTTTGTTTGTTTTTTAATTAATTTTTTAATTCAATTAAATTAAAAAGCAATTTCTTAAATTGCAACATTCTAAGTTAGCAAATGCATATGTCTTATTACTTTTTTCAGTCTCCAGTTATTTGAATTACTATTAAGAATTTAATCTTTTCCATAAAGGAAGGATATTCATAATTTTATTTACAAATGTGTATAATATATGTACCATATGATGTCTCAATTATTGTGGTGCAAAAGTGTCCACTAGGGGGCAGAAACGTCAAATGAACGAAACGGGTTTTGAAATATTTACCATATTCAATAGTCATATTCATAGTCTTAAAAACCACATGTATCAATAAGAAAATATCATTGTTTGATAAAATGAAAATTAACAAGCTTTATATCAAGTAAACTGATCATTAGTGTTTTTTACAATAATGCAGCTTTGATCTATGTGTTACCAATACAAAATGTTTATATATTAACAACAAAAATGACATAGGTGGAAAAATCCACAAATTATTGTTTCAGGAAGGTCTGAAAGATATTCTGTTAGCATCTGTTATATCTTAAACTGTATTGTGCTGCATTCCCTCAGACTGGAAGAGTCCAGCGCTGCGTTGTGTGCCCAAATGGAGCGGTTGGAGCAAGAAATGGAGCAGGAGAGGAAGAAACAACGCATGCTGGAGATCAAACTTCGAAATTCTGAGCGGGCACGGGAGGACGCCGAAAACCGCAACCGGCTCCTGGAGAAGGAAATGGAGGATTTTTTTTCCACGCTGGGGGACCTGGCCCTCGGAGCAAGGACAAGTGACATATGATACGATGCGACTTTTTAGTTTTTCTGAGGCCAACACTGTGACCGTCAGTGTTTCGGGGGGTTCAGGTCCTTTTTCCGTGCATCAGAACGTTCCTTCAAAAGATAATGAAAAGAAAATAAAAGAAGCATGTTGTTGCACATTCCCGACAAGCTTGAAATGAAAATGTGGAGATGATGGAAAATGCTAAACGTAGTAAATGTTGTACTTGTCAGGATCATCTCCAGAGAACAATTTTGCCTCTTTTGCATGCTTGAAATTGAAGGTTAAAAGGGCGCACCTTGATCAGCCAACACTTCTTGCAGGGTTTATGCTGTAAAGGCAGTGTTTAAAACATTTCAGGTGCCTGTAGGAGTGATAAAACATAACTTCCCTGACATTCTCTGAACTAGTGAGCACTGACTTTTTCAACCACTACTTTACATGGATACCAAGTGAATGGATTTTGAGCTGAAAATGTAGAGTTATTATGTCATTGGTGATGCGGACAGCTGGTTGATATTTGTCTTTACGAGATATTCATCTGAAAGCAACAGTCTAACATTTATGAAAATATAAAATTTCTTTCAGAGCATTAAATATTAGTTTAGACACCACTCTGTCTCTGCACGAAGAAGTTACAGCTAGCAGCTGGTTAGCCTAGCTTAAGACAAAGACTAATTTATGCTCACTGTAAATGCGTAAATGGCTTCATCTGTTTCAAACACTGCTGTCCACAAATGTGCTTTACATTTGTATGGTTGTTAGTCGATATATATTCACCAGAGGGCAGTGCTCTGAGTTGACGGATAAGGAACACACTTTTGCACAGTCTCTCTTCAAAAATTTTCCTCACTTTTGCTCGTCGTCTGGTTCTGATCCACATGGGTAAATATCCACAAGCTCCCTGAAAACATACAGAAATATGCAAACTGATAGTGGGCGGAAGGCTCCATGCATTGGCTTACGTGTTTTTAACGTTGAGTATAAATAAAGCCAAAGAGCTAGCCGGGCTCCACTCAAAGGCACAAATGACCCATTATAACATTTAAGTAACCAGAACCAGACGACACAACTACAACTTTTAGTTTTCATTTATTTATTCAGGATATTAGTATTCATGCGAGCCCAAGCTAACAGCCGTTATTGTATATTTACATGCGGACTTTAGGCCTGTACCCCACGTACTCAGAACAGAGAAATTTGTTTGTTGTCCAGGAGTTGTTGTTTATTTCTTTGCCTCATCATCTGGGCAGAACTATTCTTGTCAAGTGTCCAATGACTATTGATTGGTCAGAAATGTAAAGTGGGCATGGTTAATGTGGAAAATTGAAGTGTACTGTTTTAACCAACCCAGGAAAAACTTGTGAAAAAAGTTTTAAAATTTTAAGAACTTATTTAGCCTTTTAACAAAATGTGTGAGAAAAGGATTTTTTGGGGGGGCTATATCTACCATTCATTACCACGTGACAAGTCAAAATTAATATAGTGCAGTCTTCTGCTTACTGGCATCCATTAGGACGCAGTGGACACGTTTCATGCTGTATTCTGCAGAGTTTTGAGCAAAGTTTTTATCATAAAGTGATGCAAAATGTCTCAGAAATATATGTATAAAATATAATACGCTTGGCTTTATAGAGTTAAGGAACAGTTGTGAAGAAGTACGGAAATCTATACAACACATGTAGGACATAGAGACAAGGGCATTGCAAACCCCCACCTCGTTTAGTATTGAATATGGTTGCGAGAACAAACTCTGTTTTTGTTGCTGTCACCTCAAGAAAACAAACATATTTCTCTATTACAAAATATGTACCAGCCTTTATTAGCAAACACTACAAAAAAACTGCAGTTAGTTCAGCAGGTGTTAGAAGCCACTGAAAGGCCTTGTTTTCATCCAGGCTTTTGAAACGTTAAAGAAAAGTTGCTTTAAATGGAAACTTAAAAAACTTGCATGGTTGTAGTAATATATTGTGAGCATAAAAGATTCGGATGGTGATGATCACATTTATGTACAGAATATCCCCCAAAACAGGTAGTTGAAATAACCAGTAGTTACCTATGTGTAAATTGAGCACACTGCCTCTTTAAATAGTGTTAGCTTTAGCCGAAGTTCCTCTATTTCCCATTTTTCATACACATTTGCACTGCAAGCAATCTGTAGCTATGGTTTATGGTAGAATTTGTATATTGTAGCAACAGAAGAAGGTTGCAGAAAACAAGATCTTTCCCGAACAGTTTCTTCGTGAGTAACTGAAGCGTTAACAGACGGGACTACTGCCATAGCTGCCTCAAAACCTTCTTTGTCCTCAGGGCCGTCCAGTGCCTCTCGTCACCATCTACATGGTTTCCGAAACCATTTGATGGAAAATCTTCAGTTCACTCCAATCCTCACCGATGTAAACATGCCTTTAATGTACAGATAGTATACCAGGGATGATGAAAACAAAACGTCACGCATTTTTCAGCCTAGCATACAGAACAAGTGTGTCATTTACAAAACACGGTTACATACCAAAGCTGGACTGCCTCAGCTGTTCGCTCACAAAAGATCAGGATCGCCTGTCTGGAAGCCATGTTGACTTTGGCACATGAAGCTGAACACTGCCCTCAGAGAAACAATGGAGTTTCCTGGTCGTGCCTTCAGGGAAGTGTTTTTGGAGTGTTGCTTGCTTGTCTGGAGATGTTGTGCATATATTTACCGAAAACACACACAGTGGCTGCAATGTATCTTTATTTTGTTTTGATATGGAACAAACTGCTGATGGTGATGTATCCCTCGAAGGTGCCAATTCCTGTGAAAGTCACTTGTGAATTGAATGGAAGTTTTGCATTAAGAATGTATCCTTGTTGTGAATGTGAAGTGTTATTGATGAAAAACAAAACAATGTAAAAAAATAATAATAATCGGCCCCTGAAGAAAAAAACAGGTCATTCATTCAAGAAAAGCTTTTTCTCTTGTTAAATCTACATACCTGTGCCACGCACGGGGTTCTGCTGGTTATCTTATTAAATCTATTTGACCTGTAATTTCTTCCCAAAATAAACATCTTAAAAAATATCAACATCTTACCACCAATCAGAAGAATGTCCGGAGGAGTCCGCAGTATGCTTTAGGTAGGAAAATGTGACTTTTATTATGAACTAAACCACCATGTTGTTATACTCTGTCAGGTTTACAAAGTTTCTGTCCTTTGTGAACTTAATACTCTTTAAAGTCCAGATGATGGTGGTCAAAACCAGTAGCAGGTACTTTAATTCCAACAGAAATTGTTCTTCTTCTCATGTAAATCTCATGGCTTAAGATAAATATTTCTTATTATTCTGTTGATCATTTATGGTGCTTATTATGGATTTCCACTGTTGTAATAAATGGCAATAGATCTTGGAATAAAGGTAACAACAAAGCCAGGATGGATCCATGCTTCCATGTTGTTTCCAGCCAATTCTGAATGTGGCTGAAATGAGACTCATCAGACCAGGCAAGACTTTTCCATCCTCTATTGTCCAGTTCTGGTGAATCTTTGTGCCTCAATTTTCCTGTTCATAACCGCCAGGAGTGGCACCCGGTGTGGTCTTCCGCTGCTGTAGCTCAAAAAAGAAATTCGGCATTAAAACGGTATGCATCATAACTTATAAGGAAATGTCTGTAAATCAGGAATGTTTAAGATTATGTTCATGAAATAACACTAAGAGACATTTAGTGCTGATTAAAAATAACTTATCAAGCTAATGTTTATCACCTGATAAGACTGGCCAGTCTACAAAGAGCTTGCCTCATGCCAGGCTGTTCAGCAGAAAGGCACAATGTGTTTGGGTAATAGTGAGTTTTTGCCATGGGTTGTCTTTTTGCCAAGTTGTTTTTTTTATAATTTAATATACTACAATGTTTAACTAAATACAGCGAGATGAATCCTGGCAGTTTGTTTATAGGCTCGTCCAGTTTTATCCAGCTGATAAAAGTTGGAACTCAATCAAAAAACAGAGAAAATTATTGTGTGCATGTTGTTTTTAACCTGTTTAAACATTAGATTTAAGGTTAGAAAATATGTTGGTGTGAACAAATCAAACCTCAAGATCTTGGAAAGCTCACGCCCCACAAAGGTCATACAGTCTGTCTCCAACTGGAAAGGAATCTTTTAGTTATGTCCAAAATTTCTAAATTACCTGGGCTAAAGGGAAAAAAAGTGATTTATTCTAACAAAAAGAAGACATACAATCATGAACCAAAGTGTATTTCTTTTATTTGCAATACATATTTTTTTCCCATTTTTCTAAGAGGTGGCATCATCAGATCCCAGTGCATTTATTCTAGTAGTGCACTTTTTCATTGGTTGCGGCTGGGACACGCAGATCCAGGAATTCTTAAAACTAGTTGCATGGCTGGATTCACTAGCGAACATTACAAACCAGCACCAGACATATAACGGTTTCTTGTGAGTATTTAACTTTTTTCTGTGTGTGTGTGTTTCTTAACATACTAATACACCCCAGATCAAAAATCTGTCAGCTAAGTGAAAATCAAAGAATTTTTCAGAAACGTTGTCAAATTCCTGCCGACATATTTTTTTTTACAGGAAAGACAAATTACATAACATTATTAGTGAAAAACAAGTCACAGAAATAAAAATTGATCTTATTAATTAAAAAAAAAAGAAAGAAAATATGGATTGACAGTACCAAACAATTTTATTTACCTTCAGGAGACAGCTTACAAAGGCTAAGCCCATCACATACTACTAGCACAGTTTACTGAAGGTATTGCACATTTAGTTTAAAAAACAAAACAAAAAACAAAAAGAGGAGAAAAGAAAATTTAAAAAAAATTATATAACAATTCTCTTACTTCTGGGTGAAGTATGCATAATGTACAAAACTAGAAGTCTGTTGAAACTGACAAATAGTACACTTTCAAATAAATAAATAATGGAATCTGTTATTCACACATCTTCGTTAGCTAATTTTGCAGGCGACTAAATATTTGCACGAACTGGCAGAAATTCCGCGTGAGGTAGTTCATCAAAGTCGACTTAAATTAGAAAGAAAATGGAGCAATGTTACTGTATTATTAAGCAACGACCCTAACCCTAAGGAGGAGGAAATGGAAGTTAATGAAACTCAAATTAATGCCCCTAATGCTGGGCGAAGTAAATTAAGAGCACTTTCAAGAACAAATATTTTTTCTGATTGAATTTTCTCTCTTAGATATTACCATTTGGATATATGCCATCTTTTTCTTCCTGCTACCCTACTTTTTTGCAGATTTGACTCTGCTGACATAAAACTTACTCTTTTTTTGGAAACTACAATAATCACTGCAATTTACTTCTGTAATGTATTAATTTGGTTCAGGAGCTGTTAAGTATCATTTAGTATTTGCTCAATGGTTATATGCATACCTACAACACTGTGGCGAGCATTGGCACCAGCTTCTTGTTACAAGTGTGACCAAAGTACAAAATTTACAATTATGAATCACAAAATTAAAACGGGTTGCACCAGATTAACTTATGAGTATAAATACTTCCATACTTATGTCTACACTGTTTGAGGTTATCTGGAAAAATAAGCTTGCAAATAAATCTGTTGCATAGTTTATATAGTAATAACTATTAGCAGCTGCAAAGTTTCCCGACAACATTTGCGTCTGTTAAAATGTCATTTTGACAACTGAGTAACAAACTCGTAAAGTAATATTTGCTTTTCTGGAGTGTAAATGTACAGTTGTATAACATGATTGTTTAGCCAACATTAATGAGTGTGCAGCTACATAATCCACTAAAGTTAGCTAGTTAATAAATTGTGTTGCAGCTAGGGAACAAAGCTAACATTTGAACATTCATGTATGTAAAATATCAATTGTGTAACTAATTCATCGAAGCTCATATTTTCTAGTATATATATTTATTAACAGTTGTGTAGCTAACCAACAAGCTAAGTATTGTATTCTAGTATGTCTGTGTAGCGAAATGTATGTTTATCAGTTTAGTTGCTAACCGGCAAGCTAAGTCTTCTATGCTAATATAAAGCTAACAGCTAATGCAGCCGACTATGAATTTCTAGTTTTTTTTACGTGATAATATGCTGGTGCAGCTAACTGTATAGCTAATGTTGAGATGGTGTGGAGCAAATTACATGAACTAACAGTTGCTGGTTACCATAAAGAAAACAATAGTTGTGTAGCTGATTCTTGACAAGCTAATGTTTGACTATTGATTGATAACTGACACGCTTTACATTTCATTTAAAGTAAATGTTTGTCTAAATTTTATTTTCAGAGATTAATATAGTTTCAGACAATTCAAATATTTACTAATTGCTGATTTTCAGGGTCTTTGCAATAAATCTGGTGCATAAAAACCTTTATGTAATCACAAATTAGAATGGCTACAATTTTCGTGCTATTAACAAGTGTACAGCTCTGTAAAATAGTGAGACTAAACATTTAAGCAGGGGAACAAAAAGTCAAAAAGGATATAAATGTAAAAGTTTTTCAAATTGCAATGAAATTCTACTAATTTGTAATGTAGCCTACCATCAAAGAAAAAGATGTTAAGTTTTCATATACTAAATATTTACACATAACATTTCCAAGGGAAATAAATCTTACTCATGTTAAAATGCCTATGATTCAAAAAGAAATAATACCACAAAGGAAACTTACAAAGGAAACTACGTCAATTACAATGTGTTTTTTGGAATAAAACAGCAGTCAATTGTTATACTGACCACATCTTCACATAGCCATTTGCTAGCAACTATAAGTGGGTGCCTGATGCAGCAGCTGCTTAGATTTTTACTATCAAAGACATTTAAGTTTAATGATGCAACCCGATTTAGTACATCTAGTTTTAAACTCTAGATGTTGCTAACACACCTTTTAATGAATAAATTTAAGAGTAGCTGGTACCTGTCAAAACTTGAAGAAAAAGCCAGAGTGAAGCAATATTAGAGAAATCTGTGGCAAGATGGTTACATCTGTCTGAAGTTTGACGTTTTTGGCAGAGAAGCTGCCCAAGGACATCAAAACAAAGAGCTACAGTGTATGCAACACACCAAGTCACAGTTCCTTTCATCCCACTAAGCTCTTCTACTTGACCCTGCTCCTTTTTTGTGTGCATAAGGTGACCCTTTTCTTTTTAAGATCAGAGGGTAGTAGCCATCAAGCTATCCAAAAAACCCAAATATCACATCTGAAGGGCCAGAGTTAGACAACCCTTTGATCATTAAAGTCAAGAGCCACCTCAATTCTTTAAAATGAAGGCCTAGGGATGAGTGGTAGGCCCAAAGTGGGAAAAGGGACTGCACCTTAACCCAAACCTGCCTCTTTGTAGCTTTTGAAAATTAAGTGTTAAACATTGCTAGCACAGCGACCTGCATTTCCCTGCTTTAGGCATCCACAGCATAAGTTTGATATTTAGATAAGAGAACATCTCTTCACTCCTGAAGAACAGTTTCTTGATGCAAATATTTTGTAGCAGCCTTATACATGGCAGGAAATATGTTGAGTACTGATAGTTAAGGTATTTTCCCTTAGCTGGTACCACAAGGTTTATATACTACAGACACACTGTGGTATTTTGGCTCTTGTCTTTTTACATCTAAACCATCAATCTGCTCTCTGAACGGTTACCTTTATCCAAAGCAGGTTGTTTTCCCAAGAAGCAAAAAAAAAACCTTTTCGCTAAATTTCTCTATTACAATCAATACATTTATTAAGTACTCAAATGAAATAATTGTTTGAAAAAAGAGATCAACCTATAGTCTGGTTGCTGCACTGCAAAGAAAGACTTCTTTGATGAAAGACCTTGATAAAACTGCATGTGTTGGAGCCATTTCTCCGGAAGTAGCTCAAACACAAGCTTAAGCACCTGAACCTTTACATACACCATCGGTTTCTTACCCTGCAAGACAAAACAGTCTCCTGCTGAAGGGGTTCCAAGTCTAAACGAGTAGAAAAATATACAATACATTTGTGAGAACTACAACCGCATCATACATTATTGTTTTGAACGTGGAAACTACTGTTGTTATCAAGACGCCACAAAAGCCTACACACACACTTTGTCCCACATCCTCAGGAATGAATGACTAACAACAGGCACTTTTCCTTTCGAAAACCAAAAAAAACAAAACAAATATATTCAAAGAGGGTAAAATTATTGCATACAGTAAGAATTCATTTCTTTTTTGTCTGTTCGTTGGCGCTGTATGGATTTTTGATAGTTTGATTAATAATTGCAGGCAAGTCTGGTAAATGCAGTGTTTGGCCAATACAGAAAAAATACAACAAAACAAATCACTTTCAAATCTGGGATGGGGAGGCAGAGGCCTTTATAACACTGCTCCGAACAGCTAACTCTTCCGAGACACCAAATACAACCCACGTTCACATGCTTTCTCATTATCACTGTTCCCTACATGACTAAAACGCTTTTCATTTTGCCATCGCCGACTTGACAACCTCACAACCTCTACATGTCAGAAAACCCTCTAAAAAGAACAAACAATCTTCTAGAGTCCTGAACATTTACAAAAACTATCCCATCTAACCAGCTCCATAACGTCGCACCGCTTATTGGACAGAAGAGGTGCTGTAAAGCACTTAAAAATACAGAAGACAGTCACTGAGAAGTAATCTTTGCGGGAGCGCCGTATTGTAGCCTGAACACAGGAAGTAGGAAAATAAATATAATGTCAGCATTTTGACAGTATGACTGAACAGGAAGAGAGGAATCAAGAAATTATTAAGCTTTCAGAAAAGTGAAGATTTACAATGCAGGAAGTAGTAGTGATGTCTTTTTACCAATAAATCTATATGATCTCATGTCAAATAAATGGATATGTCATATTCATTTAAAAGCAATACCCACATTATGTCAGATAAAAACCGATGAGGAAACTTCTGAGACCACAAATTTGTCAATTAAATTAGGTTTCAATGGCTCACCGCAAACTCGCATGGCAGATAAAACTACTTCTACCAAAATCTGTACAAACTCTGTCTACGTTTATATGGCAAGTTGTAAAAGCAATAGCTTACAAGTGAAACAAATGACTTTCAAAAGAAAAATAGATCACATTATAACACTTTACATATATTTTCTTTTCAATTCGCACTGCCGGTTACTACAAACCGAAACATAGTGAAATAAAAATTCAATTTTCATCTTAGGTTTCTGAGAAGAAAAAAGAAATGCAACAATAAATTACAGCTACAAAGAAAAACTAATGAAAGAACAAAAACCTAAAAGGACTGTATTTGTTGAAAAAGAACAAAAAATAAAGATCTGTCCTTTCAGAGATGTTTCTCAAAACAGCTAATCTGGCTAAAATGCTACACAAGCACGGAGAAGAGGCGAACACAAGAGGAGGGACAAGGAACCGCTGTCTGGCTGGTGGTCTTGGGTTTTACCGGAGGGGCGGCGGCCCAGTCCGGTGGTTACAGCTGGGGCCGGACCCGGGACATGGAGGAGGTGAAGTTGATAGTCATCTGCAGCAGCCCACGGGGCCGTTGGCCGTAGCAGCAGTGGCAGCGACCGAGGCGGTGCTGGCCGTCAGTCAGCGTTTGGTCATGGACATGGACATGGAGGAGACGTCGTTGGCGGAGGAGGAGGATGTGGACGGGCGGTGCTGGTGCTGCTGCGAGGGGCTGCTGCTCACTGTTGCACCTGTGCTATGAGAAGCAGGAAGAGACCTGTGGTCAGCGGAGGAAACATCTTCATCCTTTCTGATAACCCTGAGCTGTGGGGGCGGTTTACACCATTTGAGTCCCTCTGCAGCACACATGCGTGGGTTTTAGGATGAACGGAGGACTAAATATCCTCCTGGGAGTGAGTGTTCCCACTGCCCGCCACGTTTTCATCACCTGTTTTACTTCAGCGCTTTGATGGGACATTGGTGGGGTCAGACAGAAACCTGGAGTTGATTTTTGGTTAAAACTTACTTTTTCTGGATTGAACTGTATCGTTTTTAGTGGATTTTTCACTAAAATGTTTCTTGGGAAGATGAAGTGGCCATGTTTTATGTTTTCATATTAAACTGAACTGAATTTATTATTTCTCTTTCAATTCACAAAAATACTGACTTATTTGGGCTGAATTGTTTTGTTTTTTTTGTTGTACACAATGAAAAGTCTGTGTTGTTTCCTTTTGATGATGATGATTATGATGAAGATGATGAGAACATGGTTAAAATATTTATTTTTGTAGTGGCTGTTGAAAAATTGTTAGTTTTTTCTGTTCATTGTCTGGGGACCTTTCCTGCTTTCATCCTATTGTGTGACTTGTGAGTACGGAGTCCGATCCAGGCCAAAATTACAGGATAGGGTATCAGATTGTTTTTATTAGAACCTGTCCGATCCAAACCATCTCATAAATTCGTTTTCTGTGACCGTCATTTTTTAATTTAAATTCAATATTAATATTTGCACTAACTTGCACTTTTAAGTGAGTTTAAACATTTGAATGGTGCAGCTGGGAATGTTGTGTTTACAAATGCTGTTAAATCAGATTTTAAGTTTTAATAAAGCCACAGCAGTCACAAATGACTTCAGTTATCGCATATTTTCTTTCTTTATTTCGAGGACCAGAACAGTTGTACAGAGAACGTGACCATTTTAGAAGTAAGAATCAAGTAATACATCTAATACCTCATTTCCACCAACGAGGAGCTGGTGCTGGTGCCAGAGCCACAGCTTAGTTGGTTCAACTCTTGTTTTCCACCAAAGAGAGCCGGCCGCTGCTGCGTCATTACGTCATATTTATCCAAGGCGCTGCGTGTTTGGGCTGTCGGCCGGTTTCCAAAAACAGAATATAATAACTAATGCAGATTTTGGGGATCGCCGGTTACCGCTGCGTCCCAGTTTCTATTCTGGTCCCATAAACTTCCTTAAATGGACAGCTGGCCGATGCTACGTTCGTAGCAGCTGCAATGTCTTCCTCTGTAGTTGCTCAGACATGAGCTTTGCCACGCGGGGGGGCGCCGAACAGTTTATTTTGAATTTCTACATAGGGCCGAGTGGAAAAAAGAGACTGTGGGTCTCCCCCTGTGACCCGGCTTTAAGTTTTCGTTATCCATTTCCTGGTATGGAGACGCTGGAGCGGTGTCGGCATGTTTCACTGTCGCCAGGTAGCTCCGCCTCCAGCCGCTACGTGAGCCGGTTCCAACTCTGGCCCAGGAAAGAGTTGGTGCCAGGATAGCACCAGTTTTTAGAGCCAGGAGCCGGTCCTAAGGCGGTC
>JBBBVT010000023.1:16871192-16887967 GCA_037177035.1 Craterocephalus eyresii | reverse complement strand
TAGAGCCACCAAACTTGGTCAGAATGTTCAGAAGGCATTTTGGAAACTTTTTAAGCCAGCTTTTTTTCCTAAGGTTTGTGGGCTGCATTAATTGACTAGGCAGTGAGGTTTGTCTGACCGCTTCAAGGTGGACTTTAAAACACTTCATCTTGATCTGCCTTACTGACGCTGACTTTCCTCTTCTTATCCTCCTGGCTTCCCTTATCCTTTGACCTTTCCATCTATATCTGTCGTCCTACCGATTCTCATGCTGAGAAGCACACAGTTGGAATCAAAGCTCAAGCAACCTTCTTATCTAACTTCCAACAAAACCTCACCAGTAATTCCATTTCTACTGCAAACATCTCAGTTCAGAATGGGGTATATCCGTTAGACTCTCGGATATTTGGTGGTTAAAATGATCCGGATGCAGTCCCAATCCAATTTGTGCTAATCCCGATACATCATTGCGGGGAGTGGCGGGATTTGGAATTAGCCTGTTCCTTTCTTATTTGAAGCCGGAATGAGGATTTTTTTCCCTCAGCAATAATATCAGCATGAGGGTAACATCATATATGTGCAGGTTGTGGTTTATTTCGGTATGAGGGGATCACTCAAACAGGTCATAGATAATCAATAATAATGATACAACTTTATTTGTATATCTACTTTGGAATTTACAATGTAACAAAGGGTTTATCATGGCAGAGAATAAAAAACAAAGACAAAAACAATGAAACATAATGAAATTCTTGTGCATAAATTCACCTCAATTATAACAAAGTTCAAAATTAATTCTCAGAAAGATACATAAACAACTACAGCGACAAAGAAAGTAAGGTATTATGCATGTAATACCCCTTCCAACTGAGTTACAAGACTATTAAAAGAGGATGCAAGGCAGCCAGATGAACTGCAATAGATTATGTAATATACAGTATTCATCAGAAAAGACCAAAGGTCCAAGGAAAAAGGTTTAAGGAGGGATTTAAAGGTATCAAGAGATGTTGTGTGTCTGAGTGTAGCAGGCTAAGATTTCCATACAACGGGGGTTCGGAAGGAAACAGCTTGATCTTGTTTTGTCACAAGCTGTGAGGGCATTGGCTGGTCAGGAGGACACATACCCGGTCGGTAAGTCAGAAATGGATGCTGGGTTACATCTAAAGCTCTAAAGGAAATGAATTCAATAGGAAATCTGACAGGAAGCCAGTGAAGGGACGCAGGGACAGGGGTGATGTGCATAGGGATACTTTTCTGCCATTAATGAGTCTTGCTGCAGCATTTCCAATTAATTGGAGGTGAAGACGAAAGTGCTGACATCAGATGTCTGTACTGAGTGCAGTGAATTACAGTAATTAAAGTGAGAACAGATAAAAGCTTTTTGTTAATCAGCATTTGAAAAAAAACGACCTGATTTCAACAATTGTCTTAGCATCGGACGAAAGGTCAGCATTAAGTATTACCCCTAGATTTCATGCAGTGTTATCATCTGAAATATTGCCAAGACAAAAAACAATATGTTGGTTGAAGCTGACTGTTCTGCTTTAAAATCTTACATAAAGATGAATGTGCTGTGCTTCAAATGTGGCTTAAAGTGAGTTTTTAAATTTAGATCGACACATTGAGTCAAAACAAGAAGCCGATAGAAAGAAGACGTCATATATCTGACATATGCAGCATCACGCTTCCCCAATAATATCTCATTTCTTTAGCCGGACGTCCACACAAAAGTCGATTGATGAAGTTTGGCTGTAAAAACCAGTTACAAGTTGATTTGGGGGACCAGTTGAATCTAATTGGAAAACTTGGGTTTTATCCTCTCTGCCTTTATTTTTTATGTGGAAGATGTAGGGTGGGGTTGAAGGGGTCAAGTAGGTTGTAATTATACTCAAAGCCAGTAGGGGGAGGTATGTTCTGCACTACTGAGTTGAAGCAAACATGCCACAAGTTGTTTGACATAATAATGAATGATTCATCTTCTACTTTAATGCAGCCAGTAACATAAATTCAGTCAACATGTTGCAGCTTCAAGCTCAGCCGAATGATGAAAAGCTAAATCTCTTCTGCCTACTCTTTTTCCATTTCCCCCCTCTTTGCAATCTGCATATTCACCAAGTTTGACCCAATTTCTTGTCTTTCTAATTCCCCGTGACCCTTCTGTCTCCACTTTTCAAGAAAACACCCAGGAAGTGACTCTGACCAAAAGTGCCAATGGCCTGGGATTTAGCTTCTTAATGTGCGAGTTGGACCCGCCCACTCGCGACTTTGCGAGCCTGGTGCGGATCAAGCAGCTCTTCCCCGGCCAGCCCGCAGAGCAGAGCGGCAGAATCCAGGAGGGAGATGTCCTGTTAGCTATCAACGGCCAGTCACTCAAGGATCTGTCCTATCCAGTACATGCAAAATTACATTTACTCATTTGTGTCTACTAATGACTTTAGTATTGTCTAACAAGCTTAGAAGACCTCTTGAATGATTATTATTATAATGTTGTTACATGATTACATGTAATTATAGACTGATTGGTGCTGCATTGGTTTTCTAAAAATAGAATTTCTTTTTTGGTTGTTTTCCTCTAATGCAACTGTCTTGTTGTTGTTTTTGGTCTATTCTAACCTAATGAGATTATAAAAGAGATCTAACAACATTTGGGATCCTTTAAGACCAAATTATCTGCTCTTTCTGTAGAAAGTGCTTAAACTTTTCAAGACCTCACCACCCGAAGTACGACTGAGTCTCTGTCGACCAGCAGCAGGTTCACAGACACACAAACACACACAAATTCTGACGAATATGCAGGAAAACATTATGGATTGCACTGATTTAACTCGCTCTGCAGGGATTCTTCCTTCCATGGAGCAGTTCACCGGCACATGAGCCATCTCCCGGTGTTAAAAAGCGCCAGTGGATGTTTGGAAGCAGCAGTGTGCTTTTTAATGACCCAGACAGCGATGATGGGAGCAGGGCTGAGAAGCTGCTCTGATCAGTTAACAAGTGCATTAAGCCGAACGTCAGCCCAACACAGCAGAAAGGTCAGTAGCGTTCCACAACCTCTAATGTGACTTGACAGGGTACATTGCTACCTCTTGATAAACAGCCAGCGAGTGGCCAATGGGTCATTACAGTATTATTGTAGTATAGTCTTGTATGTTCGACAAGTTATCAAACCTTACCAGAGTTATTTATTTGGATGATTGACACTTAAATTGACCAATCAGTGTAAGGAGGAACAAGGGCTAGTTCACAGATTTACTTAGAACAGGGGTGTCAACCTCATTTAGTTCAGGGGCCACATACCGTTTTGATAATTAATCTCAAAATAATCAAAACTTCAAATTTTTCCATTTGTCTTAGTGCAGGGATGCCAAAAATACGGCCCAGGGGCCAAAACCGGCCCGCCAAAGGGTATAATCTGGCCCCGCAGGAGGAATTTGGTAAAAGTTACTCTGATTATCATAATGCGAAATACCAGATTTTTTACTTCTAGATACCTGGGATAGAAAGTTTTGTGATTGTTTTAGATCCATTGTGATCTGTAGGTTGTAATACGTTGGTAATTTAATAGGAAGATATGTAAATGAATAAATAGAAATGAAAATATAATCCAAAATAAAATTATGAAATAGTTTTTTATATAAATGAATTAAAATTTAATAATTAGAAATTTTTATTTAGTTTCCATATTGATATATGTATTTGAAAAATTCTAACATTGTCATTTTCTTTAGATAAATAGGCAACAATAATTATTTTTAACAAGAAATATCAAATCTCTAAATGAATAAAATTGTAAGGCGTTACTATGGCTAAATATTGTTAAAACCTCACTTATGTTTCTCCAGAACATCCAGACGTATTAATTATCTGGTGCATGTAATCTGCGAGACAATGAACCAGAAATCATTCATCATTCAGATGTTTTACATGGGCAGGATTCACACTGTGTTTTAAATAAATTTCAGTCTAGAGCCTGTTTTCAGACTGTTGCGGATTCATTACAGTGAGAACGAGAGGTCAAAACTCAATGAAACTTTTGCGTTTTACTGTCTCAGTGTTATTATCAAATCAAATCATATTTTATTTGTATAGTACTTTTCATACAAAAGGGCATTACAAATAAACAGATAAACGGATTCCTGCCTGTTCTGGCTATTGGCCCAGATGCTGGAGCAGCTCCCTAAGCATTGAAAGGAGACTATAAAAGGGTTCATCTGTGTCTTTAAGACTGAAAAGAGGCTCTCTACCAAACAAGTTTGCTACAAGCTGGGAATGAGAATGTGTTTGAGAGTCTACTCAAATTTGATCTCAGACTGGTAAACCTTTGGTGTGCTACAAAGTATTTGCTGTTTCCCTTCAACCTGAGAGGATATTAAACAGTGCAATGCTAATTCTTATTTTCAAACAGGTATTGATTAGTTTGCAAAGCTACACCGTTGCTGATAGTTCAGTTCTCTTTATGCAGCCTTTCAAGTCTCATTTTGAAACTGTATCCTTTCTTTTTTTTTGGCAAATGGAAAAGACAAAGAAGGGAATGGAGAAGAGAGAATATGGGGCTGAATTTGAGTGAGAAAACCTCATTATAGGTGAGTAACGCCATATTGTTTGTGTGGAAATAGTTGTGGACACTATAACTTTGTCTATACCCTGTAGAGTTATTTTAGATCTTTTATGGCCTTTGTGTTTTCAACTGTAGAAAAGGTTAAAACGCAACAAAAATGCTTCAAAGAAAGGACAGTATTTACATTCTCCACAAGGTGGCAGCATTCCCCATCATGAGGCAAAACTATCTTTGTGTCTCCATCAGTGGCCGCCTATTCTGGCATAATCTGGAACAAACACAAGAGAATATTACCATGTGACCATTTTCTGTTAACAGAGGAAATCCACAAGAAGCATCAAAAGAAGTTTAAGCCAAGAGAAGAAGATGACTGAAGGAAACTCAAAAAAGGAATATTTGTTTTGTATCTGTTTTTGTATTAACGAGAGTGTGACACTCAATAAACTCTTTTTTGGTAAAGTCTTTGTCTTGTTCCTATAATTAGGCTCCCATTTTGTACACAAACCCTCGTTTTCTTACTGAAACCAAAGCCATTAAACTGAGTCTGACCTGAATATGGATGTTCTGTTCCCAAAGAGCCATTTAGTGTATGGACAAACTACACAATGCACACACTCACACACACACACATACATGCATGCATGCATACGCGCACACACCTCCCTGGCTGAGGAGCCAGCAATGGCCCCTCGTAAATAAGGGTTCCTGTATTTTCGGTGAACACCGACGGTGCATCTGGATCCCATCAGAACTTGTGTTCCCTTTGCAAATGATCCCAAGTGTTTCTAATTATGCCAGTGGAGTCGGCACAAGGCTGTGTGTGCATGCAGTCCTCCTGACACACATGCACACCCATGCACTGATTTCTGTGCATCCATGAGCAGAGACATGGAGATGGATAGCGTGGTCCTGACCCAGGTCAGCGATGGTGATGATGGTGAGGGACGGATGCAGCAGACACAGTGTTATTTTTACCCTTCTAATGATTTCCAACATAAGATGAGGAATATGCTCAAAATCAACTCAATAAAACCAACATGTGTGAATATGGGTCCTATTTTTAGATCTCTCCGGTATTTGGCTTAAAAGATGTAAATGTGGTTGTTTCCACTTCTATGATTGTATGACTTCACACACATACACATTTTCCAAAAGTCAAGTTCAAAGTATTTAAAAATGCATTCAACACTGATGGTTTCTGTGGGTGGCACGTAAACATCTGTCCAGTCCTCTGCAGATACAGCGACTCTTCTCCTGTCACTGGTAAAAAGGTAGAAAAGATGCAGTCCTCTACATCTTGTGATGTGACCATTCAGGATAGCAACTAACGGAGGGGATGAAAAACGACCAGTGGGCCAGTTCAATAGTTTATTTTACTCTGTAACCTTCATAACTGATTGAAATAACCCAAAATGTCTCAGTAGCTAAAATACTGTGTTATTACTGCTTCCATGTAGGATCGCTTTACAAGACATGACATCCCAAATTTCTTTGCAGCCTCACTTTAAAAGAGGTGCTCAATTAGGTTTATCCAGTTGTACTTGTGAAAAAATATTTAAATGAATATGAGGCAAGTTTATCTGTTTAGCTCATTTCATGTGCAGGACAATTCACAGTGCTCTACAGTAGGCTACATACAACATTAAAAGCATCAGTGGGTTGAAGACGAAGAAGCATATAAAAGAATAGAAAAAGGCAGTGGACGCAGTGAGAATGAAGAACTTTTTATTTCCTTATTCTATAAAGTAATATTTCACCATATATAAATATACAGAGATTTGAACACCAGTTCTACAAGACATTTCGACCCAAAATGCAGAGCCCTTCTCCCAAGTCGAGATTAATAATGTAAATATTCTTATTATCATATGTGTAACAATTTGGTAAGACTGCATGAGATGAGGACTTTAAGTATAACATTTATTGTAATTTTAATGATACAGACAGATCAGATTTTCTGTATGTATTTAACTTGAAAGGTGTTGTAGAAATAAATAGTTATTTACTTAATTACTACTTACTGTGTGTAATCAGGATACACATTACTAACCTGTGTGTCCAGTCATGTCATCTTCTTGGAAACACACTGGCAGCCAACTCATTGGTCTGGCCACACAAAATGGTCCAAAAAGATTAAAACAGAAAGAAAAACTGCTTTAGCATAAACAAGCCTAATGATTGGTTGTATCTGTACTCATATCTCTCTAAATGCAAAGCATCAAACAGGATGTGATGGCGCTGCATAAAATGGAAATAAAAACTGATTTGCAGTCTCTGAATTATCTGAATTCTTTCGTCGTCTTCACTGGTTGTTCAAAATCTCCACAGTTTTATTTTCAGAAAGATTTTTTCTTAAATTGTTCCAAAAGATTTTCATGCAGTTTGTCATAGAACCTCTGTCTATCTTTACATCTGAGAGGCTCTGCCACTCTGAAATACTTCTTTTGAACACTCATGTTACTGAACAGTTTGCTATTAATCAAATCACTTGTCAGCTGTTCATCTGGTTGTTTTTTATTCGCCCACTGTCTCCCCGACTACAACTTTTCATTCGAAATGAGCTCTGAGCCCATATTTTCCATGAAATGATAAAAATGTCTCAGTTTCAACATCTGATATGTTGTTTATGTTCCACCCAGAATTTGGGGATATATTAAATGTACTTATAAGATTTGCAAATCATTGCACTCTGTTTTTACTTACATTTTGCACAGCATCTCAGCTTCTCTGGAATTGGGTTTGTATTTTTTTCAGTCAAAGCAGCGGTCCGGTCTGAACTTGTCTTTCTTTTAAGTAAACATTTGACTCTGCCATTTGACTCCTAAGATAAAAAACAAAGTAGCAGATTTTTAACGCTCTAATGATAATGTACACGTTTGCTTATTCCTGCCGTGGTTATTGATGTGGAGTCACCCCCAAAGTAACACCAACTAGAAAAATGTTCCCAGTGATGCCATTTGGCAGGCCTCAAAGATGTCTCTTTATATTACAGGGTAGTGAGCACTATTCAGATTTTCCACTGCAGCCACGGTGACGCACTACCCCGTATGGAGACTGCAGCGAAATTCTGACGGATCGCATGCGTTGGGTTGTTTTGCCTTCGACATTGATGTCACCCCTCGTTCAACTACCCCCCCAATTAAACTGATTGTGCTAATGTGTAAAGTGGACCGTGGCGATTAAAAGGTATGCTGTGTTGTTTTTCAGAAGAGCTCCGAATCCATCACCAAGGCTGCGGTTCTAAGCATCCACTGACACAAACGCTGGGTTAGGAAAAAGCCCTCCAGCGCTGTTTGAAAGGAGAGGGTGGGAACTCATCAGATGTGACTTATTACTGGCGAGTGAAAAAGGATATCCTCATTGTAATTATATCTTGACTGAAATGGGTCAATATTTAAGAATCATGACTATGATAATTGCACATTTTAGTGGAAGTGTTGAGCAAAGAAGTTTTGTTTCTGGGGGAGCCCAATAGACAAAGAGACGAAAAGGCATTTGAGAGTGTGTCAGTGAAAAGGAAGCGTTCAAAAGGGAATAAAAAGTTCAATATGTCAAATAGATGGATAGAGGGCGAAGGAGTGAGCGGGTAAATGTGCACACAGGCTTTCGGGGAAAATGAGGGAATCAAAGGAAAAAGTAGAGCTACTCAACTCGCTCCTAATGTGTCAACACAGGCGAGTGTGGGAGGTTGCCTAAAACACAAGGGGGAAATTTAACAGCACTTTCACCGGAAATCCTCATCATATATCTCCAACGCTTCGGGAAAGCAAAACAACCCAACAAGGGGCTGCAGCTCTGGAGCCGGAGATGTGGTTGTCGCCGTCCATGAGGGACGATGAGAGGTTTATTCATTTTAACGACAGGAATCCAATACATCATGTGGCAAAATTAAGAGGAAAAACATGGGCTCAAATGTAAATCAGAGCCCGATAAGATATCCGACTGATGCCGATGAATTTACAGACTCATAGCTTTCCAGCTATGTTAAGAAGAAATATTGAACTCAGTCAATAAATCCCTTAACATTGACATTGCCTGACCGTCTTGGGAAAGGTGAAAGTATTGTGTCTTATTCCTAAGTTCTTTATCAGCAAAGTGAATTTCACACTTGTTTACAACCGTTTACATCTGGGAGTCAGACACAATGCTGCTCAATTTAAAGAAATGCAGCTAATGGGGGGCATGTCAAAGTCTCCTCGCAAATCTCTGAAGGAGGACAAAGATGATTATCTTTGAATATTAAAAGCTGTTTGGCTGAAAAACAGGAGCTATATGGGAACATTCTTTAGTTCAAAGTTTGCTTTTCCTCAATTCCAGCAATTATAGGCTCGTGAAAACTCCCTTGATATGCAATTTTAACTCAAACCTCTCAGAAAAAATGCCTGCATTACTCCCGTGCTCATTCAGTTGTTAGCCTAAGGTGTTCTTTGAAGGATCAGCCTAACCGGTGTTTATTTCTGGGTTCCTCTGATGGTATAAACCAGGCTTTTCAGCTCCCACTCAGCACCTTTACCCAGAAGAAAACCATCTGTGCACAAAGATCAAACTGCCAAAGTGAAAGAGGCCGCAGCGGAGGCAAGTCCAAGGTCTGATGCTCTGGACTCTCCAAGGCCAAATCTCTGGTTGGGAACTTATAATGATGGAGGAATGGTGTGTGCGTAACGGACGTGGACAGAAGAGTAATCGGTTTATAATTTGCCTGAATCCCATTACAGTGATGATAAGACCAGAAGGATGAGGTACTGTGTGACAAATTAACCCAGTTTTCCAGATGCCTCAATGAGGCTTACATAAGATGAAGGGACTGAGTGGTGCCAAAAAGTTGAACAGCTCATGAACTTACCAGAGTTTCAGATCATTTAAAGGTAATAATATGCTTTAACTTCTGTACAAATACATGTCAGGATTCCACCAATCTGTTGCCATTCCTATCGCAATAAAATCTTTATTAACATGAGAAGATTCCATTTGTAAAACAAATTTATAACTTGGTAAATCAGGCTAAATTAAAGGCGCCTGATATTATTTTAATCTAAGAAAAATGGGGCCAATGGGGTGAACTTCCGTAACTTCCGGATACCTAGGGGAACGCTCTTACTGGCTGATCGTAATCCGGAAGTTATGGAAGTTAACCCCATCGTCAGAGAAAAAACGTCACGCCGAAGCTAAAAAATGAGCTGCTTTCACTAATTAAAATGTCCTGGACTTGCATATGCGCAATCAATGAGTCATCCATTCTAATGGACTTACCCCTTTTACCAACAAACAGAGAGAAGGTGATTTATGTCTGTAAACTTTTCAGCACCATCATCCCTTACACAGCCTCCAAGAGTTAGACCTGCTCCTAAAGACCTTAGGATGAGAGGGTTGAGTCTCCTCACGAAGTCAGAGATCCCAGCAGCAGTTTGTCCAGCCTGGGGATTGAACCCATTGTGTTAACAGAGCAAGTGTGCTGTTGAAAGGTGCACGGTCCATTGCATCTTTATGGTTTGAATCCTGATGTAGTACAGCACATAGACATGCGTGAGAAAAAGGAGACAGGAAAATGAATCGGTGTGAGGGCTGTTGTTTTACGGAAGAAAAAAAGTTTACTGTATGAGCTGCGCTTTCTGATGGAGTTACGTTGTCCTCACGAAGCAAATGTGAAGTCAACATTTACTCTCTCGGCTAGGTGGCATGAGCTTCACCACATGAGCAAATGTGGTTAAACCCAAGCAGGGAAAATCTCACGTGCAGTGTAAAAGCCCACCCATCTGCAGCCTGAGCCTGGATCATCCAGACACATCTATTTCTTTCTTTCAGGGCCCCAGCTATCTTTCTGTCCAGGATAAACAGGCCCTCCACCTCGCTGCAGCAGTTAACCTCAGCCTCCATGAAACACAACGAGACCGCATCTACCCCCAGACAAGTTTTACAAGCGCTACGCTCAATCGGCGGGCCCCTTTCCCCCCCAAAAGCCCTGTGTCCTCTCTTAGGAAACTCCCCTAGGCCTCATTAGCCCTCACAGCTTGAGGTTTCATATGAAGAAAGTTTTTTTGTTTGGAAAGACAGATGATCGGCCGTGTTTTGACTTTTAGGAAAAAAGGAACCCATGACTAAACTAATCAGATAATAAACACGAGAGGTCAGTCTGAGACAGTTGAGGTTTGGAAGGTCCAGCGATCGTCTTCTAGGGCAGAGGTTCCCTACCTGGAGAGCACAGGGCTGTGACTGTTAAGAGACAGTGGGAGTTAAGACCATGTCCACACACAGACATATCATTTGGGTGTTTTATTCTTATGGAACCAGTGTTTTTGGCCCCAAAACATGACCTTAGCTGAAGAAAGAACGCAAACTGAAGAAAAGTGGGCTACAGGTTCTGATTTTATCAGTAGAGGTCACCAGGCTCATGAATGAATATTGAAATTGTCATGAATCTACATTATGTTTGGATCATACATTCATATTTCCCTCTGTTAAGGGTTCTATGGTGCCAACATGCATGCAGCCCTTGAGCAAAGTTAAAATTTCTCTTGGAAATGCACCGTCAAAATGTTCTGAAGATATATGGTTTAGATAAATTGGGTCCAAGAATTATGTGGTGTCCATGTTCATTTCCCTGAGTGAGGGTCAGTGGGGAGAAAGCATGGGACATTGGCACAGGAAATGATTCAAACCAAAACAGAAAAAAGGAATGCTGGAGCTCACTGATGCTATTAGCAAAACTTTAGTGCAAACAGACTCATTTTTTCATTGTGATGGTGTTCAGGGCAGAATCGGGGCAACCAAGTCAGTCAGAAACAGGTGTGCATAGCCTTTTATAGCCAGTATTAGAAAGCAGGCTGAACATTTGTCAAGTGATCTGGATCAAAAATGGAGATTTTGCTAAGCTGCTGCAAGAATTAAGAACATGACAGAAGTACTGACTATGTAAATTCATGAATATATAAGCCCCTCATTGTCACTGCTACTTAACAGAAGTGGATTGTGTTTTTTATTAGATACTGTATTGAAGAGAATAAGACTACAAGAGAAGGATTAATCAATCAGAAAATCTCAAATTAAAAAACTCTGAAAATTAGAATATAGCTTGTAATCAGTGAAAAATGGATTTTCAATTAAAAAATGTCAGGCCTCTGAAAGTAAAATCTTGCATCTGTGCTTAGCACATAAAATCCGTTGGTTTCACCTTATATGTTCAATTGCCTGAATAAAACAACTTTTCAGCATATTCTAATTTTCTAATTAATACCTGTACATTTAGAAAATACACAATTCAAAAGTCCAGCCCCTTTTGTCAGACTTTTCCTCAACTTTTGTGCATCATTGTCACTCATTTTGCAGAGTTTTGTCAACTCTAATCCTGCAAAGGGGGGAAAAATGAAAATGTAGTTGCAGCGTTGCCATTTAAACTAGGCCTATGTTTCATTTGAGAGCCCTGCCAGACAGACTACACTCATATTGTATGTTTACAAACCCGTACTGACTCCAGGCTGAGGTTAGTTTAGATTATAGTCTCATTCCAGCTACAGTCTTACCGAGGTGAGAGTTAGTTTAGGCTACCTTGAACTTTTTATATGCATTCTCTATCCACATGCTCAGCCCGAGCAGGGATTGGCCAAGAGTGGTGTGGCCTAAGAACTTGAGTAGAATGAAACCTTCTTGGAGGAAGAATGAACGTGAACAACTTCTGCAAACTCTTGTACACTGTTGAATAAGTTTTCCTGCTGCAGCATAATTATTTGTACAAGACATCTAGCCCTGTCTAGATAAAAAAAAGAAAGAAAATGCTTTCAACGTTCTGAATTTGATACACTTTAGGAAAAACAATAGCAAATCTTTTATAATTCAGAGATTGTTGTTAAAGAATTGCATAAATCTTTAAACGTTGAGCTTCAGAGTAATCAGTCTTTTTTCCCCCTTCTCTAGATATTTCTTTCAAAAACATGAAGATCGGGGAAAGTCAAAACTGCCTCCATGTACTTCCACTAAAACTACAAAGTTTAATCTTACTTCCATCAAAATCATTAATTATTTCATGTCAGTTTTGGATGATTTTTCCAAGCCAGCAAGCATGAGTCTAAAATGGCATACAGCTTAGTGTCATCAGCATAGAATAGATAAGAAATTTTATCAATGATTCCAGCAAAAGAAGAATGAAAGAAAATAACAGTGCACCCAGGAGCATACCTTGTGGAACTCCACAGGTTAAGGAGGCAATTTAAAAGAGAGCCTGTTTGTCATAACAGTGAATGTCAGAAAGGTTGAAGTAAATAAACTAAATGTAGAGCCACAGCTATCAGATAAGCCTATTAAGAAAAATGTTAAGGTCAATGACATTAAAGGCTGCAATGAGATAAAATAAATGATTATAGAATAATTCCCTACAAAAGAAACTATTAAAAGATCAAAATAAACCTCCAAAATAGCAGTTGCAGTGGAGTGCTGCTTCTGAAGGTCAGACTGAAATAATAATGATAAAAACAACAACAAACAACAACAACAATACTCTGATAATATTAGTAATAAAATAATAATATAACATTCCAATCATCTACAAAACTCCTCCTGTCACATCCTCATTTTGGCTTTGTCTCACACAAATTTCCTTTTACTTTGAAAAGCCTCTAATTTTGCTTATTGCGCTGTATAACAGAGTTATAAATTTAGAACTGATGACATAGAAATAAGCATGTTCAGCAACGTAATTCTTCCAGGATTTGTTTCTCAGCTGATGGTAAAACATAAGTGAAACACTTTCAGCTTAGAAACCACAGTTCTCTGGTTTCAGCCATTAATTGCTCCCCCTGTAAGACCGCTCATGCTTTTACAGCAAACATACATAAAACTAAAAGTCTAATTGGCTGCCATGGGTTCTTATTAAAACAGACAGATATCTAGATTCATTGTGACTGGGGTTTTATTAAAAACCAACTAGGCTGTGGAAATATAATAAATATAAGGAGGGTTTTAATGCAAGCTCTATTAGAGTCAATGTCAAGCGCTCAAGAGTATTTTAAGATGTCGGTAGTTTTTCTCTTGTAGTCTGAGACACAGATCTCTGCAGAGGAATTTGCTGTGAACTCTCCTCTCTGCCCTTGCTTTTCTTTTTGCTTGGCTTTAAGATAATGGTAGTGAATTAAAGGAATTCACCAGTCCCCACAGTGCTTTTTTTCTCCCCGTGTCTTCTGTTTCCTCAACTTTATTTCCCTTTTGGACATTCTTTCCCTCTTCCTCCTCTTCTCCCAACTACGCTTCTTCCTCCTTTCTCTCCCCCCTTCTCCTCCATAATGCCTCCCTGTGGATGAGCTGGTCATGCCAGAGCACATAAATCCCAGCCCTTCATCTGTCCATCACATCCAATAAATGTCTTCTTTGTCTCAGTAAAAACTTGGGCAGCTCTCCTCCCGTAGTTTTTTTTTCCAGTGGCAAGAATTCCCTGAAAATCATTTGTTGCTGTGTATATTATAAATCATCCTCCTGCCCATCTTGTTTCAATCATTTCTACCTGATTCTATCCATTGATTGTTACGAGGTGGAATTTGGATGAAAGGATGGGTGTATGCATGCACTGGTAGGAAAAAGACGGCGTGATCTGTCCTGACCTGCAAAGTCAAATAGTCTCCACCAGTTGTTTTGTCTCGTATTTCCTTTTACTTTAAGGTGACAGAGAATATTCTCGGTTTGTGAAGCATTCGAGCGTCTTATGAAGCCATTTGTATAAAATCTTAATCAAGGATAAATAAAATAGAAAACACACTGAAAAGAAGTGGCTGAAAGTGTGAGGCTTAGCATCGATGTCCAGAAACAACATTTTCTCCAATAAATCTGGTTTACATTACATAGAAAAATTGCCGTCTGGATAAGGGGGTGCTTGGAGGAAGTTCTTAAATCTGTAAATTGTTCATCAGTTTGAACCTCTATTTAAAAGATAAGATATCTTTCAAGGTTTTAACTTATTTACTTCAGTGTATTTAGAACACATAAAAAAAATACTTATAAAAAGGGTTGGGCCCAAAATTACATTGAAATTTTAGCAAGTATAACACTATCCTGCACAACTTTACAATCAAACCCAAGGCTGCACTAAAAACCTCATGCCACCATAAAGTCCAACAGGCCTACAGTAGGAGTAATTTAGGAAGCCATTTTCTCTCACTGTCCAGGGCTTCATTCAGAAATGAAACCTTAACCAGAAGGAAGCATAGATCCACTCTACACACACACCAGAGTTTACTGGGTATGAGCTCATCTCAGTGTGGTCTATGGTCAGAAGAGTCCATCTATGTCTCAATCAGCGCACTAGTGCAATTTCAAGCTCTACATTTAAGTGCTAGTGCATTTACACACTGATTTAAGCAAGAACTTTGCACTGAAAGTACCCGGGTGCTGCCCAGAAAAAACAGCCAATATGTAGCACAGAATGATACACACTACTCGCACTGAACGGATGCCATACTGGGGTAGAGGAAGGGGGGGGACTTACACCGACATAGCAAAGTTTGGACAATGTTAGCAGTTGTTTTTTGCATATGTAAATAGGTTGTACATTGTAACACATAATTAATGCTATAGTGTACAGACTTTTATTTGGTGGATATGTAATGTGATATGAACTGGAGAGTCGATGGAAAAATGATGGAATGTCAGCTCCATTTGCTTCATTTGGGTCAACAATTATCCACAAAAGTGTGCAGCAGTGCGCATTATGTCTCGATGCACTTGCGTATTGAGACAGTGTGTGTTTTAGCAGCTTTTGCGAGAAAAGGATGCCTGGCTGTACATAAGGAAAATATGCTATGCTTATGTAGGGATGCATCAATGTCCATCACTTACAGTAAGTAACTTTATAGATGAATTTGAATTTTAGAGACACCAACTCAATATCTTTTCTATATCGTTGCTAGGTGTCCTGCCTGACTTACAACAGCTTAGCTTCATCGTAGTGAGAAATGTATGGAGCATCATAAAGAGAAGAATAAAAAAATAACCATGGACTGTTAAAAATCTAATTTTAAACAAAAATGGTATATAGTTTGGTAGACAACTGATTTACATTATATTTTTAATTATAAATATTCTTATTTGGAATTGCAACATGATTTATATTACTCAGACAATTGAAAAAAACAGATTCTGGTCCCAATGACTTCCCTTAGTTCTTCTGACAGAGAATACCTGGACTTAGCCTGCTTGGTTTAATAATGATATTAATGTATTGGTCTCTTTCTGAGTTCATGCATATCCAGAAGATGGCAGTGCAGGGCTTCAGCTGGTGTCACTGAGATAACCCCTTTCCTCCCACTACCTCCACCCTGCCCTCATAGTTCTTCTCAGATTGGGTCTGAAGCAACAAGACGTCATTACATGCAGTTCCTTCAGGATTCATGACTAATATAATATAATTATTTGTGCTAACTGCTCTTGATCATGATACATAATGTCCGGAAAGAAGTACAAGTAATTCCAAACTGTGACTTAACCGCATATTTTCATACAGACAGTGGAAAAATGTTGTTTCCTGTTCTGTAATGGGTTGCTTCTAATCATTATCTGTTTTATTTCCTCTTGTCTTTGGCTTTATGCACGCAAGTGTGCATGTGTGTGTGTGCATCCGTCATTAAACCGTCATTAAACTCTATCGGTCTCTATTACCAGCACAGACAGACCATCAGATTGCTGAAATCTGTTTTATTGCTGTGTACTGTACGCCTGTGAGGTCAGCATGTAAATATGCGCACACGTAATCACGTATGCATGCATGCATGTGCATTAAACATTTTTTTGTAGACTCCTTTGATTGTGTAGCCAAAGATGAAATCAGGGTTTAAAAAGTTCTTTGTCACTGACTGTTAACCAATATGTCTTTGCTTCAGAGGAAAATAAACATACGGGGAGGAAGCCTGCAAAAAAAAAAAAAAAAAAAAAATGGAATCACCATTTCTGGAGGATGTTCATCCAGCTGTTTTAGAAAAGTCTAAGTCTAAATTACACCATTACACTTGTGATGTACATGGGAACTATAGGAAACAAGGGGAAGCTCACATCCAGTGGTCTGGTTTAAATGGACAAATTGATGAAAAGAAAGCAAGTAAAATAAGATAATAAAAGAATAAGATCATAGAAATGTAAAACATTTTGTAGAAAATTTCCTGCTTGCTTAAAGGGGATGTTCGGTATTATTCAACATGGACCTATTTTCTAGCATGAAATATGATCATTTTCTCACCCAGACAGTTTTGATGCGGCCCGGAAGTGACAG
>JBBBVT010000023.1:16830398-16841920 GCA_037177035.1 Craterocephalus eyresii | reverse complement strand
GATAGATAGATAGATAGATAGATAGATAGATAGATAGATAGATAGATAGATAGATAGATAGATAGATCGATAGATAGATAGATTAGACTAACACTATAAGCCACGTCTTGTGTTCAGATGTCACTCTGTTCTGCCTAAAGTAAAGTTACGTCTGAAGATGCTGTTTAGATTGTCATCAAACTACATATTTACATCTCCATTATTGTTTTGAAAACTGCTTGGAACAAATGTATATGAATTGTAATTAAACTATAAAACAGAAATCTCAGGCTAGTTTACAATTAACTTATATACAGAAGCTGCTGTGTGACAATGTGACATGAAATGGGCCTACAAATTACATAAAGACTTAACCGACCTGCAGTCAGCTATTCCATATAAATAAAATATTTAAGGTGAGTTTTGTCCAGTTTGTTCAAAAATATCCTTTAGTGGAGTTTTTACCTCTTTTAGGTGCCACGAGATCATATTTACATTCTATATCTTACTTTCATCACTTGCCTTTTCCCTCTGCTTCATTTTTTTCTGCTGTTTTTTCTGCTGTGAAACAATTGAGATACATCAAATTTAATGTTCTGTCACTGTACAAATCTTATATTTCACTGTGCCTCTGCCCTTAACAAACACAAGAGTCTGAAGTCAGACACCCAGATTTTCTTCCGTTTCTATGGCTCGGGTGAACAAATTATATAAAAGGACAAATGCAGGACAAAGGTTTCAGAACGAGGACAAATCCCAGGTTGACGCTTTTGCTCTGATTCATTGCCATCTCTTTAATCGTTCCCCATTGGTCAAAAAGTCATTTGGATTGGAAGGGGCGCTGTTGTGCGTGGGGGGGCTGGGGTGAAATCCAAAACGTTAAGCCGTAACCACAAGGTTTGCATAAAAAACCTCATCTGGCGATTGTGAACAAAATAGCCTGACTCTTTTTTTTTTCTTTCTTTACCACAAGTTTCCTCCAGGCGGGGGTCCGCCAACTTAAAAATTAACATTGGTTTAGAAACAACAGAAGCCTTTTGTCTCAGGACTTTTTTTTTTTTTGTTGTTGTTTTTTTTTTTCCCTTTCCTTTCGGGCATCGAGCGACTTGGCTCTGCGCCTTGTTATTTTTCCATGCATAAAACTTCATGATGAAATGAAGCTGATGGTGGAGGGGACAGACCGCTTGTGGCCTTTTGGCTGCTATCACTCATGAACCTGTCCGACTCACGAGATGAAGTACAACTGATCGTCTGTCCTTTTCTATCTTTTCCTGCATCTGTCTTCTTTTTTTATTTAAGCTATTTTCCTCCCTCTCTCTCTCTCTTGTATAACTTGGTTCCTTTTCTCCCTTCTCCTTTATTTAAACTCAATTACCAAAACTTTTCACTGGCATGCATGCCTGAAAATCAATCTTGCTGGTGAGTCAGAGGAACTGCTGTTACCTGTATCACTCTCTCCCTCTACAGACACTCGCTTTCCTTCAGATGTCAGCTTTTGGGATTCGGCCTGGACATGTGATGAAGAGGTCCATCCGAGCCGTTTCCACACGGATGTTGGTTTTGCCTGCCGAGCGATGAGCCCGTGACGACATCTTATATTCATATTCTGTCATTTATGATGTTTTTCTAAGCCCCTTCTACTTGTCTTTATAAATAAGGATAAGAGGTTGATTTACGAGACAGTACCAGACAGTCCTGCTGCCATGCCATTAAATCCATCACAATTATTTCACGCATCTTAAGTTTTGTGACTCAGGTTCACATTTTATGATGGAAAATTTGAACTTGTGTCCCTGTGACACAAGGAAAAGGCATTTTTAAATGGAGAAAGGTGTATCAGAGGGTATTTGAACTCAGTAAACTAAATAAATTTCTAGCCGGTGCCTTGCAGGGCTGGTGGGCTGTCGTCCCAGACTGCCTTTAGTCCTCCACCCTCTTGGATGGGTGGGTCCTTAAGGACTGCCTAGATGGCTGATTGTCTCTCTGGTCTAATTTATTCAAATTATCAATGAATCTTCTTTTTTTTACAAAGTGGTCTGTTTGCAATTTATATTAAATGTACTTTTTTAAATTTATTTTTCTAATTCATCCATTTACACCTGTTTATTTTAATCTTGTGGGTGCTGGAGCTTGTCCAAGCCATCAGTGAGTGAAATGCAGGCTACACTCAGGTTACCAGTCTATTGCAGGGCCAACACTGGGAGGCAACACTCACTTCTGGGTGACAGTTTAACAGGCATGTCTTACAGGACTGTGAAAGCTGGAGTACCCAGAGAGAATCCATACACATGCATACTGGTTTGTGACAAATCTAACCACTGCACCACAAAACAGCCTATTTGACTTTCTTTATTCAAGATTTCCTCCTAAATTGAACTGTTTTGCAGTCTTTTCTGATTCAGCAATTTCATTCACTCTTAGTTTTTCATCAAACAACCAGAAGATTAATGAGATCTAACACACTGAAAGTGCTTTTTCAGGCCAGAAATTTCTAAAATGTTGTTTTACTGAGGACATTTTTTATATTGTGTTTCAGGAATGAAGGTTGTTTGGAGTGTGAACATTTTGGAGTAAAGAAAAACGTGAATCATTTATTGTTTTTTCAGTTTTTCTGTTACGCTCTTTACAAAGTCATTTTTCTACATTTAGTTTGTCTGAAAATAAAGTCTGGTCAATTTATTGACTAACTGAGTTTCTATGTGCAAATACTTGTTTAATAGGACATAGCATAGTAGCCTGTGATGGCGTAGGGCTGGTTAATATAAACCAATTTTCATATTGAGGTACATTTTTTCCTTAATCATGATATACGGTATAAATCTCAATTTGCATTGTTTTGGCCAAGTAAACAAAGAGATGGTTAAAATGTATGACCTTGAGAGCTCCTTTCTTAAGGATCAGAAGCGCAAGTGCATTTAAATATTTAACTGAAATTAAAGTATATGTGTATTAAAAAACACTTTTCAATGATCATGACAAAGATACATTGGTGCAAAATGCTAAAAAAGATATATTTTTAGCTCAAAACAAGCTAACTGCATAGAAAATTGTTTAAAAATGTTAGAAATTTTACCTCAAAAAAAGGTTTATGAAGTCGTAATCTTGCATGGTAGACATTTCCAAAGTCAACAGTGTTACAAGGGAAAAATTTCCAAAATGCTTGTTAATCCAGAGAATTTTTATTATTATTATATTGTTTTCTTTCATGCTTGTTTAAAAGAACATGCTGAACTATGTCTGCATCCTGCCACTACACAGACGAAGATGTCATGGACCTCCAGCATGCACTTGAGTCAGCGCAACAACACAAATTGTCTTGATAAGACTTCCAGGTTTGGCTGCTGGAACGCGGGCAGGTTTTGGTGGGAGGCGTTAAACATTATACACATCAAACATTACGGATCATTACGGAGTTTTCTCATAGATTTCCATTCAGGATTCTGTCAATGGTTTACGTCTCTCCATTACAATGGAGACTTGTGTAACTCTTTTCTGTAATAATTCACACTTCACAGTTAGTAATTGCATATATTGTTTAAATAAATATTCATAATTGAAGCTTTAATTGTTTTGGAACAAACCTTTTAATAAAGAGTTCATGTTATAATGTTTAGTTTGTTTAAACTTTGTGTTTATAGAATCATTTAAATACAACACTAATTACTGGATTTTTGCATTTGAATGGAGATCTGTGATCCCATTCATGTTGCATGTTGATTGTTACATATATTGTATTCTTTATTATGTTTAAGTTGTTATATTCTTACATGTAAGTGTGTTGTTTTTTGTGTTTTTTTTTTTGTAGCTTGCTTACTTTCATGAATTCAGAACTAAATTGTGGAAGCCAGTTTTGTTTTTCTTTTAGATTAAATTAGAGTTCTTCCTACTCTTTTAAACATATTAAATTGAGATTCTTATTCTTATTCTTATTCTTATTATATGATTTTTTATTATTGTTGTTTTGGTTTTTTGTTCTTTCTGGTTTTAATTTAATGTGTTCAAATAGTAAGTTTAAATAAATAAACCAAACCAAAACCACTTTCAGGCTGTGTTTGGTGAGATTTATGGTGTGTTCGATTTGTCCACGGAAGTCGGATTTTCTGAGTTCCAAGTTGGAAATACAAGTTAGAAATCCAACTTGGAAAGTCGGGCTGGTCCCACCAACCCTGACTTCACCTAGTAAAGATGGCTGTCCAACAAATCAATGGTGACTGTAACAAGAGTACATATATTTATGTTTAAATGTTTTTATTTAACTGTACATAAATTAGAGTGGAGCTTTTTGACTTTTATGCAGACAGTAAGTTTACAAAATGCATGCATGTTTGAAACGCTAATTAAAAGCGTTGGATGTGATCTCTCTGCTAACACTAGAAGCTGTTTGCTAACATGTTTAGCCTCTGAAATCATGACCAACTTAAGGATATATGGCAGTTTTGCAAGTTTTCCTGCTCGGTCAATCTTAAACACTCTCAACTTGGATGTGACGTCATTCCCAGTTCAGAGTTGTCTGAGACAAATTGACTGCAGCATTAGTGAGCGGACTTAGTAAAAGGTCACGATTTGCTTAATCTCAATGGAAAAAAAAACAACAGAAATGCTCTAACATGTGTTACCTGGAATTTTTTACTTCTATCCTTTTCATTGTTTACCACGCAGCACTAAAACACAAGTTATACACTCAACAAGTTATATTTTTCTGATAGTTTCATTTTACTTCAAGCTTTCAGTTCATGGGGGCACATGTCTTAAAATTAATTATGAAATGACACATTAAGGCCAAGCTTCTCCTGTCTCCCCTGTACCAATGTAAAGCAACAAGATCCAATATCTAAATTAACGTGTTTAACAGGCAGAAAGCAGCAGGCTGACCTCACGTCTACACATACCTGACACAGAAAACCAGACTGACTGGAAATGTGAAAGACAAGAAAGGAGAGAAGAAACAGGCAGAAAGAGAGAAAGTTCACTGGGTTTGATAAACGCAGCAGTCAAACTTTTACAGTCCCATTACACTATGTTTGAATATTAGATGTCCAAAAGTTCAGCACCGGGTCATGTGGTCATTAATGGCAACCTGATAGAGATTGTAACAGTGTGTGCGGTGGAATGGTGGTGGTTACGGAAACAACTAGAAAAATTAGCTCAGCTCCAGTCAGGGCTGGCGTGATGACAAGATCGTGCGTGTGTTCCTCCTCTTTCACATATCGTTTAGTCTGCAGAAATAGAATTATGGGTTCATTAGACACAGTTAAAGTGTAACGTCACACACACACACACACACACACACACACACAAAGCGAAGACACAGTTTAGCCTTTTCGACTGTGAACAAGATGAACTCAAATTTGTTTTTGAAATATAATCTATAGCTGCTTCAACCAATTTCCTGCATTTTAAACTAAATTAAAGGAAGTATCAATTGAATAAAAAGGAAGTACATGAAATCACATATTGGCAAAAGCAAAAGGGTACGCTTAAGCTGGTTTAGTGAATTAGTTAAATGCCGGAGGAAACTTTAAAGTAAATAGAGGGCCTGAGAACGATAATTCTACATTTTACTCTGACATTTCTTAGGAATAAAAACTCCCCCCAAAGCTCCAAAATCCCCTTGAACTCAAAAAGCTTATCAACAGCTATGATCCGAGTAAACGCCATCAGTTTTGTTGATGTTTACATGGATAGTTTCAGTTCCTCTAGAATGGACATGTTCAGTTTTGGGCATGTAACTATCTTCAGAGTGAATCTGGTGACACTAGAAGAAAATATATTGACAGCTTGGCCATGGATTGCTTAATGATAATGAAGTTTTGGCTGTGTTGTGTATGGATCAGAAACTTGCCCAAAATCCACTTATTGTTGTCATTTCAAGCCTTAGGCACCTGGATTAAGTGTCACGTCTGGCTAGTTTTGGCGTGACGCTCTCTCTCTGCCAGGTTAATTTTCGGAACGTCCTGACTCCGATCAGCCAGTAATAACGTTCCCATAGTGATCTGGTATTAAGTTACGAAAGTTAAACCCCTTAGCCGAGAAAAAGTGTCACACAAAGAAAAAGAAACTAGCCGCTATCGCTAACTAAGCTAGCCGGTCGTGAAATCCGGTATAGTCCATTTAATAACACAAGATTGCAGAATATCATTGTAGCTCATCAGCTTGTTGTTTAATATGTTGGGATTATTTATACATTCCCCCCAGAGCCATCACAGAAAAGGCATTTTGTAGTTTTAGGGGAACAATAAAGCAGTGGAGTCATTATGGTGCTACTGTAGTGAACAACACTGTCTTTATGAATTAGTTACCCTCCATAAAAGAAAAGGCAAAATTCTTTATATTAATTAGAATAACTGGAAACCGAAAAATATAACAATAACGATAGTATATACTGTATATACAATTATTATTATAATTTTGTAAAATTTCGTGAAATAAGACTGTTATCTACATTGTTTTTTAATTCAATCAAGTTGAAAAATTAAAAAAACAAACAGTACAGTTCAGGACCAAAGAGAGGACTGATGAGCAGTGCGCCAGAATACCTGCCAGCAAGTGTAGAAGTCTGCTGGAGAGTTACAGAAAAAAAAAAGGATTCTTCAATAAAATATTATCTAATGAATGACATAGCTTGTTAATAATATTTTTTGCTTGTTTTAAAAATGTATATATATTTCTATTGGACCACAAATCCAAAACAATGTCATGATTTTCAAAAAATGTTCATCTGTTAGTACTTTGGTCAGTTTCCGCTTATTTCAGTGACAGCTGACATTTCCTTCTTCAATGGAAGTGTAGGAATAATTTTGCAGACGTGTGTATACTGCCCTTTTTTCTGTATATACAAATACAAGCTCTTTGAAATCATTGAAATATGCCTAAACTGAACAAAGAAGACAGACAGAAGGCATTTAGGAATAAAGCTCAATAAGCTCTGGTACATCATCACGATTCAATCCCAGGATTAAAATAAGACAAGGCAAGTTTATTTATATAGCACTTTTCAGGTTCAAGACAATTCAAAGATCAAATTAGTTTAAAATGATCCATGTTGCATGCATGCCACATAAAATGATATACATAACTAACTTGTGGTTGTATCTTTTTTCTCTCTGGCTATGAATTAGTTACACATGGCCAAACATTAATATACTTTTTATCAATAGAGTAGAAACACTTCAGTCCATTTAGGATGCTGTTTGTTTGTTTTTCTCCCAATGGAAAGGCTTCAGCCAGTGGTACACGAAGAACAGAAACTTTTTGCACATGACTGAATTTTGGGCATTTTGGGAATTTATGTCTATTTGCCTCCTTGCCAATGAATAAACAACTTTAATCCTTTGCTCTTTAATCAAAATTTTAAAATCTGCTGACCATCTAACACATCCTGTTAAAAGATCCGAATGTCAGGCAAGTAGGAAGTACTGACTGCACCCTCCAATGTGTCTGTCAGTCTGGTCTTTACTTTTGTTAAATGTTGTTCATATGAGATTGTTTTAGTGTTAGGGCTTGTAAGGGGAATAGAGGACCATTTATGTTCTGATACATTACTTTTTAAATGACTTTCTGTAAGCATGGTAACGGACAAAAGACATCCTTTCATGTCGTAGGCCGGCTTCACCCTGTCACACTATAAACTTTATTCAGGAATGTTCAGAGGAACATCACAAAGGGTTCAAGGTGTTTATATCATTTCCAAATTACCCAAATCTCTCCAAGCATCTACGGGAAAAGTCTTATCCTCATGGGCCCCACTACAACTTACAGGGCTTAAAGGAATTTGCCACTAAAAGCTGCTGCTTTTAAAATAAACCCAAACTCGCTGGGTGCGCTTCATTGTAAAACACAGCATGTGTTTATTTACTGCTTCTTTGCACTAAGATTCACACCACACCATTGGTGATCATATCTCCACCTTTCCTCCTCCTGCTCCTTTAGCTTGCCTCCATCCATCTTTCCTTTCCATCCTGACTGGTTTTTAGAGGATGTTTGGGTCAAGTAGAAAAGTTGACGCTGAATTTTTAAACAGGTTTTCTTTAAATTTAACAAACCCATTTGGTCCTTCTATTAGGATACTGAAATAAAGCTGGAAAAGGAGAAGGTAGCCCCCCGTAGGAGTTCCAGTGCACAATGAAAATCAACCATTATGGGGAAATTTTAAATGGTTCTACTCCAGTTATCTTTTCAGAGACGAATTGTTGTTAAAGGAGTGAAACACTCACTGCTACACTGTTACAGGGTTGGACTTCCTTTTTTCCATTCAGAACTACATTTTAAGTCTTCATGTCATAGAGTCAACAAAGTGCTGGAAACATTTCTCAGATTTTGCTCCATATGAACATTATGCATCACAAAGTTGCTGCACATCCATGATGAGAATCTCCCGTTCCACCACATCCCAAAGGTAAAATACTGGACTGAGATGCGGTGACTGCGGAGGCTAATGACTTATTGTCATGTTGAGAGATGATCTGAGCTTGTGACATGGTGCATTATCCTCCAGGAAGTAGCCCTTATGGTTTGAAGTAACTCATTTGGTACTAGGGGGCCCAAGAAAATGTCTCCCACACCACCAGCAGCCTGAACTGTTGGCAGGATGGATCCCTGCTTTCATGTTATTTCGATCTGAAAGTGGAGCTGAGATAGAGACTACTCAGACCAGGTAACAACACTTTTCCATCTTCTATTGTCTAGTTCTGGTGAGTCTGTGTGAATCATTTCCTCAGTTTCCTGACAGGAGGGGCAGACGGTGGGGTTTCTGCTGGAGCCCATCTGCTTCCAGGTTGGACCCGTTCTGTGTTCAAAGATGCGATTCTGCTAACTTCGGTTATAACCGGTGATTAATAGAGGTACTGTTGTCTTGTTTTCATCTCCAACCAGGCAGTATTTTCAACACATTATTCCTCTTTGTCAGATACTCTCCTGTAAGCCCAGAGATGGTTGTGTGTGAAAATCCCAGCAGATCAGCAGTTTCTGAAACCAGCAGCCATGCCACATTCATAGTCACCTGAATCCCCTCTCTTCCTGTTTGCAGTCCATCAAGTCTTGACCATGTTTACGTATCTAAATGAACTGAATTGTCGCCATGATGGATTACCCATATTAAGCGACTGAAAATATCATTTTTAAGATAGGCTGATGTAGACTTGTTATCAGCCCTGTCAGTCTGCAAGGTTGCAAACCTTTTCTCTGTCTCCGATTGTCTGCAGATGAACCTGCTGAGCACTTGCGGGCTTGTGCAGATGAATATATTTGCACCACAAAAGACTCACGCCTCTGCCCCACTGGTTTCCTGTTATCCGTCCTCTTCCTCCTTCTCTCTTTCACTCACCAGTCAGGAAGCATTTCACTACCTCCTCTCATCGCCACTCCAGTTGTCCCTGTCTCCTGCAGTTCTGCAGCCAATTTTGATAGAAACCACAGAAATTCAGACGCAGTCAGTGCACCATACCATATTAGCACTAATATGATGGAGTGTGTGAATACGGAGCACAAATCTTAGCGCCCTGACTGCTTATGGTGCAGTATCCTCTTAAACTCCTTTAAAAAGCAAACACTCCCTCATGGATTCATGAAAAGAGCCCATTTATAGGCATGAGAAAAAAGACCCTGTTTCAACAGACTTTAAGTGCGGCGGCCAAGGAAAACAATGTGCCTGGCCAGAAAAGCTGCAGTCAGTAATGCACCGTCTTAATTCCATTCTTCCGCATGAAAAGAGAATAAAAAGTTCTGAGCTGGCTGCATAACTCAGTGTGTCCGGATTGTGTACGACTGACAGAGGCACTGACATACAAAGTATCGCGCTGCACGAAAATCAACTTGAGGCTAAATCGCACCGCAGGCCGCCTCAGCAGGGCCAGAGTACGTCACAAGCCGTATGACAAGTGATTTATAGACAGCCGAGCCAAAAAATGCTGAAAACAGGCCTGAGAGAAAGTGAGAGAGGCATAAGCAGTGAAGGAAAGGAGAGGGGAAAAACATGTACACAAAGATTAATAAAGTGGGGGGGTTGTAGGATGGATGGTGGCTGGTGCCAGTCGTCAGTCCTTTCGGTCCATTAATGTGAAGACTGAGCGATGATGGGAAAACGGGCCTTTCTTGTAGGGAAGTCCTTGAAGTGATGTATAGCAGCGAGGACAGGGCGCAGCGCTCTGTCTTCCACAACTCATCACTGACATAAACAGCAGTGGGGGCTTTTCTGTACTCAAAAAAACTCGGCTCAAAATCCTGTTGTAGACCATATAGCACTTATTTTCAGCTCCCTAATGGACACCAGGAAGCAGAAGACTAATTTTGACATGTTATATGATAATAAATGGTACATATAACAAAAATGGTATCCCCCCCCCCACACATTTTGTTAAAGCAGATCTCAGTAACTCTGGGTTTGTTTACAATGCAGTGTGCACCCAAAAGCTGTAGAGGGAGCTCCGTAGCAAAAATAGGCAACAGATGAAGAAGACTGTTGTAAAGCAGAGGGAACTTACGGTTTTTGGTTGGGCTATAAAAGATTAATTTATGACAATTTATGAGCAACTAAACTAATGCATCTTTAGACCGGTGCTGAAGTTGCATGTGAACACATAAATTCCACAGTAAGCACTGAAAAGAATGAGTGAATCCCATTTAACAGCTACAGGACTCGTTCATCCTCTAATAATAATCAAAACAAGGAAACAGTTTTCTTTTCTAATTTCACGGCATTCTACAGTATGCCTATAAATACTCAGTTTTAATATAAAGTATTAATCATTAATCTAAAATCCATCATTAATTTCTCCAGATGATGATTGATGCTGTTATTAAGATCATAACTATTCTGTTATTGCAAGACAAAGCTTGCTATTTCATTTCTCCTCATCCTGAGATAAACGTCTGCTGTAACTGGTTATTACAAGATATCAGATTTATTTTTCCAAAGTGAGCTAAAAAATGACTCATCAGCGCCTGACTTCATTGTTGCAACTGACTGTAATCTATAGCAGCAAGTTGCGGCGGTAGTATTTTGCTCATGTGTTTGCTTATTGATGATGCTTTGCTGAACCCTGTCAAGGAAAGACTTACATTTTATTATCCTTTTGTAGAATTAAGTTATGAGAGAAATCAAATTTGCTTCCAACATAAGTTAATAATCAACTGCTCTTTCCTGAAAATGGTTACATCCTGATCATCTACATCATCCCACCTAGGATTTGGACTTGTAGTTTGGTCATAGTTGAAAAAAGAAGAAAGAAAAACACATTTATATTAATTCAAGTGGATATTTTACTGATTAGAGGAGATCTTCCTTGTACTGTAATGCAACTTCAGTTCAGCTTCAGCTGCAGAGCAGCAAGTCAGAAAAGGTCAAGACCATTTTCAATATACAGTTCAATGTAATTGATTAATGATGTTGTAATAAGTGTTTAAAGGGGCTAAAAGTGAAATTCGTTGTTTTCACACTGAAGAAGTTAAAAAATATTTTTGTGAAGAACCGGGTGTGTATTTTCATCTGGAGTACAGCGCGACGTCACACAGCGCCTCTGTGTGTTGATCTCCAGCTCTGTGTTTAC
>JBBBVT010000023.1:16798007-16824409 GCA_037177035.1 Craterocephalus eyresii | reverse complement strand
GAAAAAAAAACTTCAGAATTTAATTTACAAAAAGGTAACAAGTCACCAGGCTGAAGCTGTGTAAAGTCATCGTCCTTCCAAACAAAGAAGAAATGGTGGATTTCAGTCAATACGTGTCTGTACTGGAACAAACAGTAGGACTAATCTCAACTCTTATATCATGTGAGGAAGGAAGTGATCTTTCAAGAGAAAAACAAAGATAATGACCTCAAACTTGTGTAAATATCCAGTTAATCATTAATCGAAGCTTGAAGCTAAACTGCTTAATATGGCAACTGCATGAAGACATGTAGACGTTGAGGTGGTGGGTGGTTAAGTCGACAAGTTTCATCTGCACCTGACGTGTGGGTTTACAGTGCAGACCTTTGCGTGCCACATCTATGTCCTCCTTCAACAACACAGCAATTCCAACTTGTATTTTTTTACTAAACTTTCGGTTTTGCATATTTGCAATTCAAGGCATAATGGAAAAATTAAGCAGTCACTTATTCACAGTTGGAAAAAGAAAAACTAAATACGGGCTCCTTTAAATGTGGCGTGAAGAGCAAGGAGTTTTATCAGCTGATATAAGAGCGGTGGAGCGATGCTGATCATTTCCAGCTGTATTTTAAGATGTCAGTGGTTCAGCTTGATACCCAGTGGGAAATACTGGAACCACCAGTTCAAAGAAGACCGTCTTTTTTTGTCTGATCCTACAAGCAGTTTATTCTTCACACTGTTATAATGTGCTTGGTCCGGGTAAACAAAGATGTCACTGTAAGAAGGCCTATATCCTTAGAAATATTTTCAGTTGGCAAAACTCAATTCCTTTCTATCCCATTGTTTTTAATAACTGAATATTAAACATCAATTAATTCAGCACTACTGTTTAAACACCTCTCATTCTCCAATCTTGACAATCTTGCTGACGTGTGTGGGAACAGCGTCTGAACCTGATCGTTTGATCTCTGGCAGCAAATCCACAATAATGAGGTGAGTTTATGTTCGCTGGGAATTTACGCTCATTGGATGTAACAGCTCTCTATTCAACAAAATATGAGTGGCGTCCCTCTAAATGCCCCCTCTGACATTTTCCTCTGTTTTTTCTGTGCATTGCAAGCTGTAAAGTGAGAGGTCTTTTCAAAGTTTGCAGCGGGTGTGACAAATACTCATGGGGGTTAAAATTACCTTTGAAGTGCAAGCTAATCATTGAAGTGCAGGCCCAGTGGCCAGGAGCCAATATGGGGCTTCATTCTTTGGGCTGGCAGTGGAGTTTGATTATAGAAGATGTCATAACATCAGTGATGAATGGTGAGTAGAAAGCCGAAAAGATTTCTTTCACGTTCCAGCAGCATGTAAACGTAAAAACTGAGTAACAGAATGTTAACACTGTATTTTATGCACCGTGGATTAAATCAGGAGTGAATATCAAATCAAAGAGTGAATAGATTGTGATCATGTGACTGAAGATTGAGGTCATTCATGTTGCAGCACTTGGATGCTTAGATTGTGTTTTTTGTTACTTGGTTACAAAATGAATTAACATGACTGCTGCATTAAAAAGGTAATAAAGTAATAGTCTGCCTCATCATTTTTCATGAAGCATTAAATCACTTGAAGTTCTCACAGCTAAAAATGTCAGAGGACACCCTTTGACACTGACCAGACCCATTAATATCTACACCTGTACCATTGCTTGTTAACATGAATGTCTAATCACAGTTCAGATGGCAGGAACTCAATGCATGAAGGCACATGGTGAAGCTGACTTGCTGAAGTTAAACGTGAGTATCAAATGAGGAAGAAAGGGGATTCACGTGAATTTGAACATGGCATGGTTGTTGGTCTGGGTGTTTCAGAAACCGGGATTTTCTCACATAACCATCTCTGGGTTTATAGAGAATGATTTCTGGACCAAAATGTCTTCCTAAAGGAGCTATACCCAATTTCACGTCCAGCTAGTTCAGTTAGTAATAGCGGCTAGTATTTTAGCTTTGGCGTGACGCTCTTTCTCTGCTGGTTTTACTTTCAGGACATCCAGATAACAATTAGCCAGTAATAGCGTTCCCCTAGGGATCTGGAATTAAGTTACGAAAGTTAAACCATTATCGGGGAAAGAGTGTCACACCAAAGCTAGCTGCTATCGCTAACTAAACTAGCCGGATGTGATATCGGGTATAGTTCCTTTAATGTCAGAGGTCTGAGGAGAATGTGCAGACTGGTTGGAGATGATAGAAAAGGTCATAACCCATATAATGACCACTATTGGCTCAAGCATGCTCAGGATGGGGGACCAGAGCAAAGACAAGATTTGATGCAGTCTGTTGGTTTCCTTAGCTAGGTGATTTGCTATTAATTAGCTTACAGTATATGATGGATGACAGCACATTGCTTCAAACTGACTGTCTGTGAAGTGCCATAAGATGACATTGTCGTGAGTTGGTGCTATACAAATAAAGCCGAATTGAACTGAACAAATTACAACTAAGATATCCAGCAAACCACCTCTGAATGAATATGTTCATCCTTGAAGCAGATCACACAGGGTCTCATTCTTGTCAGCTAAGAACAGGAAACTGAGGCTACAATTCAAACATACTCACCAAAACTGGAAAGTAGATTATGGAAAAGCATCTGGTCTGATGGTGGTGTTGTTTGGTGGAGACAACATTAAACTATGGATCTCCTGCTTTGCATCAACAGCTGGAAATGTAATGGAGCATGCTTTAAACACCACAGCCTGCCTGAGCATTGTTGCTGACCACATCCATCCCTTCATCACCACAGTGTAGCATCATCTGATGGCTACTTTGAGCATGACAAGGCACCATGTCACAAAGCTCAAATAATCAGGAGTCAAAAGGTAATACCAGGACACCCTGATACGAGCAAGGTTCTACCAGTACAGAAGCCTGTGATTATTATCATCCAGAATTAACCATTTAGGTTTTTGTTTATAGTATTATTTAACAGACTTGTTTATTCTTTAAGCAACTAAAGTTAAAACATCGTGTCAAGAAAAGTTTGAAGTCATTTGTAAAAGAAACCACAATTCAGCTGTTGGTAACAGATCAAATTTGAACCGCAGACTCCAATATCAGAGTCAAGCCATTCATTCCCCCATTCATCTTCGTTGACCTCTTTAGAAGTTTTGTGACAACAACATCAAGTTACTGTGGCACCACATTCAACCATTTCAGCTAGGTTTCTGACAGAAAAGAGTCTTTATCCGTGTGACCACAGGACTTTGCTTGTTTAAAGTGGCTGATCTGATGATTAATGCTTTTGTTTATCCTGGTGAGGGCAAAAGCAGGCTGACAGCCATTTTACGTGTCACAAGGCTTCTCCAATGTCACATCAATACACTTTGAAACTGTGAACCAAAAAAACACAACAGCATCAAAAGAAATCTCACAAGAGCAATATTTGTTTGTCTTATCCCATTAAAATCAATGAGACAACCCCACGCTGAGTGATAACAGCTTCTGATTACTCCCTGCAGGAGACAGATGCTATCTGGCTCTTTTGTTGAAACAGGATAACCTCTTAACAAGCCACTGTTTTACTGAAGGGGATCCCAGTCCCAGCAGAAACCTTTATCTCTGATGTAGGACACAGCGGTGTCAAAGAGCGCCTTGTGATCCCAATCTGCACCAGTAGGAGGTATTTTAATGGCTGTCTGATCCATGGTGGCAGTAGCCTGCTGCCATGGCTCTCACAGGTAAACCATTGTGCTACATCAGAAACAGAAAGTAGAAGTTGGCTTGTTCGAGGTTTACAAAATGTTCCAGCTTGAAGCAGATAATAAATGTTTTACTTTCAAATACATGTCGGTCATCTTGACAGGGAGTCAGAATGTTCAATGTGTATGTCGATCCCTAGGAAAGATACACGAAAAGGATAAGAAATGGCACAATAGCAACACTTTTCTTCCTCGGTTCTCTGCTGCACTTTTTTTACGGCAGGACAGGTCGATCCAAATATCGATAGCATCTACACCAAGGCTGGTATCAATATCGTTCTATACCAGCGTGATGTGATCGATATTTTCTTCCAGTTTCTTCTTTACTTACCTGTGAATGAGAGGCAGCCAGCTGTAGAGTTTGCTTTAAGGCCCATTTATGCTCGACGCAGATGACGGATACGCACACGCAAGGAAAGTTTCGTCCATCTTCTGTGTCAATTCCGTGCGTTTTTTGTGCGTTTTCAGGCGACGGAGTAATACCACCGGAAACCGCGGGGTCAGTGTTGAGCATAGTGGAGCAGAAACAAACCAGGGAAGAAGAAGAAGATAAACAGGAAGAGGAAAACCGTAGAAGAAGAAAGACGGTGAAAAAAACATTAGAAGTTGCACAAGCTTTAGAAATAAAGCTCTACAAGTGTTCACGGTGTGTTGGTGGGTAGAAACAACTTAATAACAGCGCGTTTGTGCCACCAATCGATGTTTTGAATCTAGCGTTGTATCGCGGAGTTCACAATAAACCCAGCACTGCCGCTTAGTGCAGGTTAGCCGTAGCAACAGAAACGACACATGGAAGTATGAAGGCAGGCATTACGTCCGTCAGGGAGCATAAATGGGCCTTAAGTTTAGATCATTTGCACTGTTGACTTTCTTTTTTCAAACAACTGTGTGAGATAAAAGATAGTATAAAAACTTTTAAGGGGCCATATTATGCTATTTTGACTTTTCAGATCTTCCTATAGGAAATGGTGTTGAGTCGTGATCAGACAAACGAGTGGCATCGAATTTTTATCACATAAATGCATGTTTTAGTGCCCCAGTGCATCTACATTCAGTTTCCATGGCACTACAAACAAAGTGTTTGTAATTAAAACAAATGCACATTTAAACGGTATCCACTTGACCCTCATTCAACTTCACATGTGACGGTGGGTAGGCTCCCACCTCTGAATGGAACCTTAAAATACCGGCACAGCGCACAAGGCAGCCTTCGTCACATCCTTTTTGGACCCATGCCATAAACACCTTAAGTTCATGACTAGGTTTAAGAAGCTGTGCACAAAAATGTTAGAGATCTGCTGTCCACACTCCATGCAGTCTCAGGTGTTGGTGCGCGCATTCATGACAAGCCCCGGCCAGTAAAAAGGCCGAAACAGGTGGATACAATGGTTTCATTCTACAGAGAGGACTATTTCACGGAGTACACGTCACATCTAAAGTCGCAAGAAGCACGTGCTATTTCTTTACAAGCACGTTGAATAAACATTGAAATTGCTCTTTCTTTCATTTTAATTAGCATTTTTTTAATGGTCAACATTGGACATTACAGCCTTGTTTGGAGACCAAAATGAACTAGTAGGCTGCAACAGTGTAGAATATTTTCTGCCCGCGGCATTGGCGCTGCCCTTCGACAGTCCAAATTCCACAGTCCAAATCGACAGTCCAAATTCCATGTCGTATGGGACTGTAGATGGCAGAGAATCTACCAAACAGATACATTGTGCTGCATTCGTTGCTGAGTTCATTCTTATCTAGTCATGGCTCCTTCACACTGGCATTGCAGCTAGCTAAACAATTCCCCTGTGGCTAACAATGTAAACTAACGCTCAGTTCCCCCACCCACTTCCTCTGGTGTGCCTTCAAACCCCCCACACCCGCTATCAGCTTAATTTCTGGTGTTTTTATGTGACTGTGACAGCAAAAACAGCTATTTGTGCACGACCGACAGCTACTCTTGGCAGCTGACCAATGAGAAACAATCTCTATCAGGGGGAGGCGGGGCTCAACACGGAAGAGCCTCATTGTACTCGTTTCTGTTAGAGGCTGATCTGAGGGCCTACGGAGCAGAGTGATCTAAAATAAATAAACGCCTTTGTGAATGGATCAATTCCTGCCCTTGTTGGCTCATGCATTAAGATTAATTTGTCTGAACAGAGCATAATAGGCCTCCTTTAAAATGTGTTTGAAACAAAGCAGTCATGCTGCTGAGCAGAGTCAAGAACCAGAAACGGCGAAGGTAAAGCAGGTATAATTTTGTCAGCACTTTCTTGAATATGTAAACGCTCTCTCTAATGGAACAAGCTCCCAGTCTGGGTTAGGGTGGCAGGCACCCATCTTTGCTTGTGGCTAAGGCCAGAAAACCTTCATTATTCCTGAAGACCTCCCCCTGCCTCCTCCTGATGTCCTGGCAGACATGACGCTGGACACAAACACAGTGGAAAATGACACACTTTGCCGCAGGACAGATAAAAAATGAGAAGAGAAATTGTTAAAAAAAGTTGTTGGAAAATTTGGACACTCGCTTTCATTCTAGCTCAACCACAGATGTGAAAGGAAATCCATAACTCACCAGCAACTTTATTAACTGCTTGTTAACAGAAATATATAATTAGCCAATCACATGGTAACAACTCAATGCATTTAGACTTGAAGACATGATCAAGACAACTGGCTGACATTCAATCTGAGCCTCGAGGAAGGATTGGGATTTAAGTGAATTTGAATGTGGCATGGGTTTTGTTGCCAGACAGGCTGGTCTAAGTATTCCAGAATGGGCAGACTGGGTAGAGCATGACAATGAGTTCACTGTACTCCAATGGTCTCCACAGTCATCACAATCCAACAGAACACCTTTGGGGTGTGGTGGAACAGAAGATTCTCCTCATGGATGTGCTGCAACTGTGTGATGCTGTCATGTCAATATGGAGCAACATCTCAGGACTTTTTACAACACCCCTCTGACTCTATGCTACAAGGCAGATTTGAAAACAAAAAAGAGTCCAACGTAATTCTGGCAAGACGCAATAAATGGCCATTGAGTGTATATTACATTCTAAAATGAGCAGATATATCAGCTATTGTAAATAAATTATAAATTCCAATGTGCTTGTATACAGAAACCATTAACTCTAGCTCTGTGATTGTCCAATGAAGCTTTACATTGACCCTCAGCTGCTCCACCTACAGCATATTATGCTGAGTAAGTAATGTAGTTTATTGTTTTGGAAACCCCTTAGATCTTTTATTCTGGCCTTGGGTTCAGCAGAGCCAAATGATGATGGAAAGATAATGTATGTAACGTTTACTGTAAATGTGATCTCAGAAAACGTTGTTACTGTCTCGAGACGCAAAAACTTTGCAGTCAGTCAATAAGCAGTTCACCTAATGGGCTGCCTGCTTCTCGTTGGCTGTGCGCTGTGAGGCGTCACCATCTGTCATCCAGCAGCATCGCTTCATGCATGCGCTTACCCCGTGGTCTCCTCCTATTGTAGAGACAGCTGTAGAGCTTGAACCGTGGAGGTCTTACTACCTGGATACCGGCTTGAAGCTGGGTGGGCATCAGCCGTAAGGAAACAAGAAACCGAACTCTTTTCCTTTTCTTACCGGACTTTGATTTCTGCATTTTAATCTATTTTGGAACCGTCCTCCAGATCAACAGTTATGGCGAGCCGAATTTTTATCATTCTGAATTTGTTGATGATACTTGAGTCCACCTGGGCTCACGTCGCGTCTGAGAGTCTTGATGGAGCCGTGCGTCAAGGCGCCGGTCCTCCGCCGGCTGAGGACCGGCGCGCTTTTGCGCAAGGGAATGCGAACCGGGACGCCGTCTCCGTCAGTATGTTCAAAGTATACGAGAAGTACAGTAAAGAGCCGCAGAGTCAAAAGGAGGGAAACACCGTGAGAAGTTTTAAAGCTGTCCCGAGTGAGTGACCTCGCCCACATCTGATATGAGATTGAGTTATTTTTAAAGGAGAGTTTTGGAAAACTCTGAACTGTTTCATATAACCAATAGGCTATGAAAACAAGTTATTTCTTGAAGGTATAAGAAAATGCTTCAGACAGTGATTTTTTAATTATTTGCCTTCCAATTGTCTCGTTTGTTTTTAAACTGTACAGGTTTGCACTGTATGCTATCAATTGATTTGATTTTGCTGCACTTTTAACCCAAAGACCGACTTTTCAAAACTAAAAAAAAATCTTTAAAGCTTAAATGTAAATTAAATGCTTATTTTTTTTTTTTTTTTTTTTTTTTATGTTTTAAAGTCGGATTCTTATTGTTTCGTCACCCTTAACATCCTAAGCTCAGGTGTTTTGTCAATCACGCTGCAGCCCCTGTTTCCCTTTGGGCCAAACGTCTTCACCTCCGTGCTCCGTCAGTGCTGTGATTTACTGAACTGGGGGACTTAAAGAGTCAAACCCTGTTACTTCCCCAGTAGCTGTAACAGGCTAGGTGTTAGACAAGAGCCTATTATCACAGCCAGACACCGGCTGCTCTGCAAAAAAAAGCCTCAGAGGAGCTCTTTCTCCCATAAGCACTTCCATATGGCTGCGACAGACCTACTGGACCGTCCCGATGTTTGTATTTCAAGCTGTGGTGGAAGTGCAGGAGACGAGTCTTGACTTCAAGAGTATTCCTATCTGGGATGAGGTTTTTAGTCATGCATGAGGCAGCCATTTAACCATGCAGCGCTTAATATTTTCCATGCTGCTGCTGTGGTTGGTCAGATGTGTTGAGTAACATAATGCAAGTATATGAATGAGGTGATAAAGGAGAACAGGTTGTCTGATAATCAGTTTCATTCTATTTTGTAAAGCATAAGCATCTTTTAATTTCTCTTTTCATTCCTTTTAGGAGTCTCACAAGGGAAAGATGTGTTCCAGTTCAACCTATCCTCCATCCAAAACTCAGAGATGATCCTGTCTGCCTCCTTTCACTTCCTCTACAAACGTCCTCGCCGTCACCACCAGAGAGAGTGGCATTTCCGAAAGCCACGCCACTCTTCCAGGAGCCTACAACATTCCCATTCTCCCTCCTTGCATCTCCTTTTCTATGGATCCTCTGCAAACAATGCTTTTGCAACTCCGCTTGGAAACGTAACCCTTACATCTTTCAAAAGAGGCTCTTGGCAAACACGGGATGTAACTGCGGTGGTGAAACAGCCCAGGGGTGTCAAGGAGATTTTGATAACGGTAGACTGTGATATTGTCTCTGAAGCAGCAAGTTTGCAGCGGAGAAGTGCCTGTGGCCAAGAGCACCTGTCCTCGACCAACCTGCCGTACATCTTGGTTTATGCTGACGACAGAGCTATTGATGAACCAAACAGCGTGGCCATGTCTCTTCAGAGGTATGGACCGTTCCCAGTCGGGGAGGACTTGTCCGCTTCAGCTTCATCTTTAAGGATTAGGAGGGAGGTCAATCTCCAGATCCAAACCAACAGCATCCCCGAGGTCCATTTCAGCACCTTAAAAAACCATGAACTGTGGCAGAACACATATTTCCCAGATAAAGCCAAAGCTTCAGTCAAGGCTGGAAGAAAGCATGGCCAGGCGAGAAGCGAGGGCATTAACAAGCCCCAGGTGCTGAGCTTTGACGAAAGGACAATGAAGAAGGCGAGAAGGAGACAGTGGAGTGAGCCAAGGGTTTGCTCTAGGCGCTACCTCAGGGTGGATTTTGCCGATATCGGCTGGAGCGAGTGGGTGTTGGCACCAAAGTCTTTTGATGCCTACTACTGTGCTGGGACCTGTGGATTCCCCATACCCAAAGTAAGCCAAATAGACTTTATTTTTAGCTTCATGTCTTTTTCACTATCATCTGTTGGGTGGGGTAGAGGGAGCTGTAGACTGGCTATTCTATTTTTTTCAAATGTATTCTACAGAGAAGGTACATAGGATTACAGATGCTTTTGTAGTTGGTGTATTAATAACTGCCTTTCTTTGCATTTGTTACATTAAGGTGGCGCGTCCCTCCAATCATGCCACTATCCAGAGCATCGTCAAAGCTGTGGGAATTGTCCCCGGTATCCCTGAACCCTGCTGTGTTCCAGACAAGATGAGCCCTCTCAGCGTCCTATTCCTGGACCCAGACAGGAACATGGTGCTGAAGGTATACCCCGGCATGTCCGTGGACACGTGCGCCTGTCGGTAAGGTCACCTGGGCCATTCAACCTGTACCTGGGAACATGTTGGGAAACACCTGGGAAACTGTGATGATCAGAGACAGCAGCAAAGACTGTAATAAAGGCTCAGGAGGTGCAGGATGGCACATGTTAGAGGGAAGAGAAGTTGTGGTGGATGCCACAGGGACAACTAAAGAAGTATGAATAGGTTGTATTTTGTTTTTTTTCTGGAATCTTGAATTTCTTTGGTGTCTGACATGTCTGGACACTGCCTTAAGTTTCTCCTACTGTTCTAACAATTTACATAGATGTGTTTCATTACTTAGTCTCTTTTCAATGATTTTCTCCCCTCCTTCAAAGCACAACTGAGGAAGTGCCCTTAAAGAAACCTGTGTTTGCAATTCTCCCTGTTGAGTACAGAGCCCCTGCAGGTAGATCACATTTCCTTCGACTGTTAAAAAGCTTTGTCAGTCTTCTTCTGTTCCTGTTTTACATTTGGAGCAATTTATAAAGTGATATTTCATATTCTTTCATGTCAGTACAGACTCAGACTCAAGTGGACCTCATTTTAAGATCACTTTGGACTCCTCAAAAAGAGCTTGCCCAGGAATGTTTTCAGACTATTTAGCTGATCTGGGTTTAAACTGTTTTTCACCTCTGTCTCCTTAATCATTTCTTTTCCAAACTGGGTGTTGGTCATAATGAAAAGCCTAGTCCTGAGGACTATTTCCAGAAACAGAGGCTGTAGTGTGTTTACTTTCCAACAAATTATCCACCCCTTGTCATGTAAATATTGTAATTTAATGCAAACCATGTGGTGGCATTTTATCATGCATGAGAGGTCTTATCCTCCTCATTCTAGTTTCAGTAGAAATCTGTTTATATCTTGTATATAAAGAGTGTACTTTATTGCTCAATGAGTGTTAAAGCATGTTTAACATTATGTGGGATATGGTTAAAAGCAGTGCGCTGCTGCCACCTGCTGGCGGTTTGGAGAAATTGAAGGCGTTAAGATAGACATACTGTACCTCCAGTGGTTATTCAGTATTTTCCTTAATGACTTGTACAGTTAGTAATATGTACAGTAATACTATTAGATTTCTATGGTAACTAAAAAGGGACATTTATGTATTTATCCGCTTATATATGGGTATAAAGTGTTCTTAAACTGTACTAGAAAATGTGTTTTTAACAGATTGTATACTTGGTATGGGAAAAACTGAATTGTACATATATTAAAAGATAACAAAAGCAAAAAAATAAGTTTATGTTTGTCTGTTGGTGTATGGTTATAATCATGATTTGAAGTTCTTAAGATATATAAGTACAGTAGGGATTATCAGATACTGTATATAGGTCCAATTTCTGCTTTAGCAGTTATTTAATCTTTCTAAATGCAATCTGGAAATTGTTTGCCTAGTAACTGATTAGATAATATTTACCCTTAATTCTAATGGGCATTGATACATTTTCCTGGGTCATATAAGCTCAAGAAATCATAACAGCAATAGTTTAACTGGCTGCAAAGTATTTTAAATCTAATTTCATTTTAACATAGAGTACCTTTTTATGCGATTAATTAATAAAGGTTTTTAACAAAAGGTTGTATGAAAAAATATGTAAATATGTATATTCAAGTAAAGTCTGATGAAATCCCAAAGTTTAGAGTTGTTAATCCCGACATCTGTTAGTGATATGAGTGTTGCTTTGAATTGGTATTGTTAACTTGTAAGCACCCCAAACAGGGTTAAGAGTTCAACCAAGCTACACTGAGATTTGTTAGCCTTCTAATATATAAAGTTTATTACACATGCAAAAGTTTTCTAAATTTCTGGAGAGGTTGAGATTTGGGCTGCTTTGTATTGAGGTGGCTGGGTTTTATATTATGTTTGTCTGGAAATAGTGAGATCTGTTAGCATCTGTTAGCATCTACAGCCTACTGCAACAGGTCTATGCCCCGTAAGTGAATAGTGATGTGGTTGTGAATCGACATTAATGACACTTACTCAAACTTATATGACATTTAAAAAATATGACTGTTTTTTGATGAAGGGCATAACTTCATTCCAATGCTAGCTTAGTCTGGGGGAACAATTAGCTTGACACACCATCAGAAATCCAACCTGGTTCTCCCTCTGAGAGCATTCAGACTAATTCACACTAAGCCTACTAATATATGCCAGTAAAATGAAGAAAAAAAAACCTTTTGCAATTATTGTGCAATATTAAAAATGTATCTGTTTATATAAACCAGACAATCATGCACATGCAACTTCACTTGTGTTTCCTTTCTGTTAGTTTTCCTATATTTGTTGTGTTATTACCAGTGCATTCTGTACCCTGCTTTCATGACTGAATTGCTGCATTGAGAGGAACACTGAAAAAGCACGAACGGGCCACAATGAAAGCATTTTTATGAAACCCAGCATGAATCAAATACTAAGTGGCTGTTTAAGTGAAAGAGAAATTCCAAGACTTTCCAGCATCTCCATATACGCTGATTTGTGGTCTAGCCACAAAAACTCTGACAGGAATTCAGTCTATCTATCAGGGCTTTGTTCCAATTGCCAGGGTGCAAAATGACCTCTGCTTTTTGATATTCAAGAGAGTCACATAAAAAACCTTATAAATACTCTTCCATCTTCAGAGCACTGCGTCGTTCAGCAGAATCTGGATGTTCTTTATTAACTACAGCTCCACATTCAATAGTCATTCTCCACAAGTTCACTCACAAACTATTCTACCCCGGATTGCACCCTCCTTCTGTGACTGGCTACTAGACTTTCTGACTGGCAGGCCTCAGCCTATTAGAATAGGAAACATGACTTTAGCCAGCATCATGACTATCATTGGCACACATCAAGGATGTTTCCTCAGTTTCATCCTCTTCACCCTGTTCAACCATGATTGTGTGGCCTCCTATAAGGACAGCATCATCCTAAAGTTCGCAGATAACACCGCTATGATAGGATAAATCATTGGCAGGCATGAGATGGCATACAGAAGGGGAGGCGGGTTACATTGGTGACATGGTGTGAGGACAACAACCTCATCCTCAGTATGGAGAAAAACCAAGCTTCAAATATCTAGTGGTCCAGATCAGCAATACCTCACAGCTGGAGAAGAAAGCTCATCAGAGGTTAAAGTTCCTGGGGAGGTTTGGACCAAAATCCTCAACAATTTCTATAGTTGTGTGGTTGGATTCAGTTTTCCCCTTGTAATAATAGCATTTCTATGCTTTTGTTCTGTTTTTTTTTCAATTTGTAAACTTATTCTTTTATATTATTTATGTATTCAATATGGACGGCAAAGCAAAATTTTCATTATCCAAGAAAACATACAATAAACACTTTAAATCTTTGAATCTTAAATGCTGATCATTGTTCAAAGCATTGGCTACAGCAACATCCTCTCTGACTTCACAGCAGATGAAAATGATTTAGGTCACTGCAACATGTAACCCTATGAAACTCTTTGTGTCACCTGCTGCAAAGCACGTTGTGCTTTCAACAACAAATAATATCTTTTTATTTTTTATTTATCAGATGTTTTGCTAAGATGATGTAATTTCCGGCTTGTGTGGCTACTTGGTCTGAAGCTTGGAAAAGTGATCTCATAGAAATGTCTGCTTGTCAGGAACCATACATTTTCCAGTGCCTTCCTCATTATCGCTCACAAGTGTTTACAGTGTCTTCATTAGAAGCTAGTTTTCTAATGATAACACAACTTTGAAAAAAAAACACTAACAGCAGCGATAAGCCTGGCCAAGCTACTATTTTGGATGACACAAGTCCCCATGTTTACTCTGGGAGCATGGGAGCAGACATCAGGACTGTGGTTCGAGCACTACAGATCGCCATTTCCAAACCTTGCCACCGAAAAGTCTGTTTTCAACCGTTTGTGTTGTATACAAACTTTATTTCAAGATGAGGAGCTACAAAACCTTCCTTTTACTGTTTTGTTTGAGTTTGGTGGGTTTCATTGGCTTCTGCACCAGTAAACCTCTTGACAATGACATCCAGACTGAATACCTGGAGGAAATATACTCTCAGCTGTCAGAGGATCCTTTGGAGAAAGGGGACTCAGATTCAAGAATGGAGGACCTGTTGGGGACCATGAAGGAGGGTTTTCTGAGGCAGCTCAACCTGTCAGATGTTCCACAGGAGCATAGCAAGATCTCTCCGCCTCAGTTCATGGTGGAGCTGTACAACAAGTACTCCTCGAATCAGTCGGCAGTCCCTCAGTCTGATGTCATACGAAGCTTCACTGTCCAAGGTAAAGGAAAATGTTATTGAAATAATCCCTGTAACGAATGTGATTTTTTTCCTGCCAGATTTGTAGCTCTGAGGCATAGGATACGTTTGTGAATTACCCTGGATTCAGTTTGCTTGTAGATTGAACAAGTAATCTTTAAACGAAGACAATCGCTACACCTCCTTAGCTGAAGCCTCCTTATTTAAAGTTTTCCACTCTATATTCACACCACTTAAAACTTAGAAATTAATCAGATCTTCTCTTGTTTCTCCAACAGATGTCACTCCATTTGTGACAAATGGCACTGAGTCAAAGTATAGACTCCAGTTCAACGTCAGCATCCCCAGCCACGAAAAGATCATCACTGCTCAATTGCAGCTCCTCTTCTTTCAGGATGCCAGGTCGAAGGTCACCTCCCCGAGTTTCAAAGCCACCATAGAAGTCGAGGAAGTTGACGACAACTTCATCTCTCCAAATAAACTGCATGTTGGCAGAGAGGTGGCAGGCTTGCGGAGCACTTGGGCCACATTTGATGTGACCACACTATTTCAAAGAGGGATGAAGTCGTGCCAAGGAGCAGCTGTTTTTGATGTCGTGGTGGATGGGAAGGACTGCGGCGCCTCTGATAATAGAGAGGAGGTAGCCAGCTGTTTAAATCTGAGTATGTCTGTCGGAGATAATACTTCAGCTGCTTTAATAGTCTTCTCAGATGACTTTGGTAGCAGGAGGAGGGAGGCAAAGAAGGAGCTAAGAGACATGATCCTTCATGAGGAAGAACTCCTCCTGCACTCAGGGGCAGACTGGAACAGAGGAGATCAACTTCCAAATGAGATTCCTGACGCTCAGCACCCACGGAGAATGAAAAGAAGGGCAGAGAGGGAACACTGCCGGCGAACCTCGCTCAAAGTCAGGTTTAAAGACATAGGCTGGGACAGCTGGATTGTGGCACCTCTAGAATATGATGCCTTTGAATGTCGAGGTCTGTGTTACCACCCGCTGACAGATGAAACATCCCCATCAAAGCATGCACTCATCCAGACATTGATGAACTTGAGGGACCCCAAGAAAGCCAACATGGCGTGCTGCGTCCCCATAAAACTGGACCCTATCACAGTCATGTATCAAGAAAATGGACGGCTCACCATAAGATACCTTTATGAAGAGATGAAGGTGGCAGAGTGTGGTTGCAGGTAGTTGGATGGAGAGGTTAGAAGATTTTAATTAGTTATTGCAATGTTTCTATTTCTTTTAAATTCAATTCTTATATTTAGGTGGCAGACTATATAACAACTTCTAAGCTCTGTAAGACTCTAAAATAAGAAATGTAGTGAAGGTTCAAGAAGAAATATGGAAACCTACAAGACTTTAGTTTTTTTAATTAATGCACACCAACAAATTTCAAATCTGTGACAAAAATGTAATCAAAGCTTATGATGTGTGTATTTTGAGTACTATACACAATTAATTAATTATGTATAAAGTCTACAGCAGCTTAACAGTGACTGTTTTATCAAAAAAAGGTTAATAATGGAGACAAGAAGACTGAAGAAAAGGTTCAAATTGGTCACCACTCAGTGGATTTTCTACCTAAAAGGAAGTAAAGATTTTTTAGCATTAGCTGTTGTAAATGCCCATTTATTCATCTTTCCACTGCTTACCTGAGACCAGGTCACAGAGGAAACAGTGTTATCACAGATCCCAAAACCCTCCTGCCCTGCAGTCCACTTCACACTGGACTACACTGGCGCTTCCTGCTGGTGGTGAGTGAAAATGACTTTAGACACATATTCCTAGGCTGAGCCAAATCCCCTTTTATTTCTCTGCTAATAAAAGATAACACATTTAGATTCTACATCAGAAATGTATGGTGGTTCTACCTCTCCATGTCTGCATGACATAGAAAGAATAAAATTTAAGTTGCTTTGCTTAAAGTACTTTTAGTTTTCATCGCATACTAATGCATTCTGTCAGCTTTGTAAATATTTGAAGTCAGTGACACAAGCTTATCAGAGCTGGTCTCTTAAGACCAGTGAGGGAAGAATATTTTGCAAACACCCGAACATCCTGTGAGTGTTAAACTAAAATTGCTCATCTTAAAATAGTACCGATATCAAGGCAAGGCAATTCCATTTTTAAGCCTGTCAACTATCCAAGAAAAAAGGACACATTTTGCTTTTGGCTTTATTAATCTCATCACTTAATGATTAACAATGTGACAATGGTTTAAACATAAGCTGCTTTTGTTTCATTTCTGTTTATGATGTTAATTAGAACATTCTGCCGATTGTCTGGAAGCCCCTGGCCCACAGCATCTGTTTGAAATTGACATGTAAGAAAGCAGGTGGGAAAGATATTAACGAAACTTCTGTTGAACTAAAACTCTGCTTCTCCTGATAAAGAATCTGAAAAAAAGTTTGACTGCTGTGATAACTTCAAAAAATGTGCACAAAAACAGAAGAGGGTGCGTAACATCAGATAGATAGGACAAAATCTTTATTGTTATACCAACATACAGTATGCAGTAGTACAACAAGATTGGTCTATTAACCCAAATAAGGGTTAAAGAAAATTGCTGTGTCTGTACACAAAAAGATCATTTGTGCAGCAATGAAACAGAAAAATAAGTATTGTGCTTTGCATATTGGACATAAGGTTGTTATAAAGTGGACATAATAAAGTGATTAGTGCAATTAGTACATGTTGGTTAGGTGACTTGATAAAAGATGTGTCGCTGTGCATTGTTGGATACAGTACTTTTCAGTGCATAATTTATGGTACAGTACCAGTTAAAAGTATGGACATACCTATCTAACTTTGAATGAGAGTGTGTGTTTTACAAGCGTTTACCTGGTTGTACAAAAGAAAATATCATCAGTCGCCTGGAAATTACTACAAAATGGTAAACTGTAAATAAAACACACTGTACTGTAAAGTGAATTGTGAGTTTTTGACAGAAGTCATTAAAAACTAAAACAGAACAACAATATCCAGAGGATAGGTTCCAGCAAGCAAGCTGTAATTGGCTGTTCACATCTTATGTATGCCTGTTAAACTACATTGTACATTAAGCGGCACAAAAGGGAGATGCAAAATTACTCAAACTTTTGATAACCTGAAATTGCCACAAAGATTCACAAGGTTCTTCAAATTAACCACAAAAACCCAAAATGCATTAAAAATGTCCTAAACTTACATTATGTGTCCCTATTTTAGCTTAGGAGTTTGCCTGTGTGTTGGAAAGCAGGGGCTTTTAACAATTCTGTGTCCAGCAGGAGACATTGAGTAATAATAAACACAGGGATTAGAAAAGCTCCAAAGGGGTACATTTGGAGTGAGTAAAACCCAAGGGGTGGTCGTTTTAACAGCTCGTTCACTCTTTACATTGATTTAATGGGGTATGTAATTCTTAAATAACCATAACTTGTTCAACTTTCTACCGATTTTTAAACCACTTCATTTATTATAAACGTCAGACATGAGGTTCAGATATCACATAGGCTCTTATGAATAATAACAACAATGAACTTTCGCATGAAAATAAACTGGGCAATTTAAATACACAGGGACAAGGTGTTTATGTAATACCAATGTTTTTAATATGTTTGATATAAGACTGAGTTCAACAAAATAAGTTAAGAAGTTACTGCAGATTAAATATGCATGGAAATGTTTCAGTGTATTGAGTTTGTAGTTACATTTTATGGCCACCAGATGGCGCTATGGTGATGTGATGTTTTAAAAGATCAATTCTTCTCACGGAATAATGTTTTCTTGACAATTTTGTCTCCCCAACGTTCCATTCAGCCACCACTGCTGACATTGATGTGATTTATCTCACTATACATCAGAAAAATCCCTTTCCCACAGATTCCAGATTGCCTGTGGTAAGATGGCTGCTGGTTATGCCAATTGAAACTGTGCCATGAAGCATCTAGCCTTTATTTTGCATGTTTATGGTAAACCTTCCTGCTCATATGTTAAGGGAATATTTGCACATCCAGGTGTTAAATTAAAAAGTTTGGGTTGTTTTTATGATTAAAGTTCAACATCCAAGTAATTTTAGAACTGAAATGACTGATTCTTACAATGGACACAATAGGACAAAGTCTGATGGATTTCAGTGTTTCAAAGCTCTCAATAAGCATCCTGGAAATTGGCAAAGAGAGGATTGTATTATGTAAAGTGTAAAGCAGTATTAAAAGTTAAGACGCTAAGATTAACCGAACATAATGCAGCATTTGGAGGGAAGTGATGTCTGGTTGCATTTTGTCTTAGCTGAGTTATTGCCTGGATTAGGGTCTGTCAGGGTCCTTAGCTAAAATTACTTTCAGTATATGGATCTGCTCGAACACATAAGAAAATATCCAGAAGGCAACAAAAACAGAAAAAGGGGTAAATATAACCTTGTCATTACAGCTGTTGTTTCTACATGCTGAAAGTCTCCCCTTTTCACTCAAATCTCATCCTGCATATATTCTAAGAAGGCTTTGCTGCATTTCCACAAACTGTGTAATCATGTCACCCACAGTGCGCCCTAGACATGACCTCTAAAGCTACCAGCAACACTAAAATACACAAACATAAGCCTTCTGGAACAGACGAGGAAGCAAGAGTGATAAGAGGAGCCAAAAGGAGAGTGAGAGTTTCTGATCAGTCAAGCAGCATTTCTCGTTCATTCACCACACAAAAAAGAAAAGTTGAAATGTTGCATAAACATCATGAAATATGATGCAAACTGCAAATCAATTCATGTATCGTGTGGGTAAAAGATAAGAAGCAGCACCTCCCATTTTACAAATTTTATTCTTTCTGCTTGAGTCTGTTGGCTGAAGCCCAAAAATAATGCGATTAAAGGTTTATTGGGGACAAAAGCCTCTTACGCTGATATTACTGTCCAAAAATCTATGACAATATTTTACCCCCCAACGAAAGTCCTTTCTCTCTCAGCACAGACAATGAAGTCTGGTGAAAAGGAAGGTCGTGTGCTTCTTTTCTCATAAGTGTGGAAACGGGCTTGAGTGATGGCGCAGCACATCTCATCGTTACCATGGGTGCTTCTTCTATGTTTTCTATCTGTCAAAGGATCCTTCCAGCCAGCTCTAGTCATAGAAATGGCCAAGATTCTATTGGAAAACTACTGTTTCCCTGAGAACCTGGTTGGAATGCAAGAAGCCATCCAACAAGCCATCAACAGTGGAGAAATCCTGCAGATTTCAGACAGGAAGACCCTGGCAGCTGTGCTCACCGTCGGAGTGCAAGGAGCCCTGAATGATCCACGACTGACTGTGTCGTACGAGCCCAATTATGTCCAAGTCATGCCACCGACGCTCCCATCGCTTCCAAAAGAACAACTGATCCGCCTGGTGAGAAACTCTGTGAAAGTGGATATTTTGGAAAACAATGTTGGCTATTTGAGGATAGATCAGATTTTTGGAGAAGACACAACAGCAAAGCTGGGATCACTGTTGCAGGACAACATCTGGGACAAAGTTGCTCAAACATCCTCACTAATTTTCGATCTGAGGTACAGCACAGCTGGAGAACTATCTGGCATTCCTTTCATTATTTCCTATTTCTCAGACCCTGAGCCCCTTATTCATATTGACACAGTATATGACAGGCCTTCAAATACAACTAAGGAGCTGTGGACCGTGGCTTCAATAACAGGGGAACGATATGGAAAGAAGAAAGATGTTATCATTTTAACCAGCAGGCGCACAATTGGAGCTGCTGAAGCAGTGGCATATACACTGAAAAATCTTAAGAGCGCCATAACAGTAGGAGAAAGGTCTGCTGGTGGGTCAGTAAAAGTCGAAAAGATTAGAATTCATCAGTCAGACTTTTACATAACAGTTCCTGTTGCAAGATCGGTCAATCCAATCACAGGCCAAAGCTGGGAAGTGAGTGGTGTTTCCCCAACAGTCAACATCATTGCCAAGGAAGCCGTTACAAAAGCCAAGTCTCTTCTGGCTGTAAGGAAAGCTATTCCAAATGTCATGCAAAGCATCTCTGACATAATCAGGAGGTCGTATGCTTTCACAGATAGAGTTCCAACACTTCTACAACATTTGGAAGCTACAGATTTATTCTCTGTAGCATCTGAGGAGGACCTAGCATCCAGACTCAATCAGAACCTCCAAACTATGTCTGAAGATCCAAGACTGATCATCAGATACATGCATGACAATGCCGCCATTGCCGAAGAGGACTCTAACCTTTACAAAGTACCAGACAATCTGGAATTACTAAAGGCACACGTTGATAAAGACTTTAAGGTGGATATTTTTCTAGGTAATATTGGGTATCTTCGCTTTGATATGCTAGTTGAAACACCTGCAATGGCTAAGCTAGAAGAGCTCATTGCTCAAAAGGTGTGGGAACCCCTTAAAGACACCAATAACCTCATTATTGATCTGCGCTATAACACGGGTGGATCCTCTAACTCTCTTGCACTGATACTGTCTTATTTATACAACCCTTCCCAGAGCCATCATTTTTTCACTATATATGACCGAATTCAGAACACAACAACTGAACAAGACTCTCTGGAAAAAATTACAGGTACAACTTATGGCTCAAAGAGGGGCGTTTACGTCTTAACCAGCTACTTCACCGCAAGTATTGGGGAAGAATTTGCTTACTTGATACAGTCTTTACATCGTGGCACAGTGATTGGGGAAATCACATCTGGTAACCTGATGCATTCAAAGACCTTTCCAATAGAAGGGACAGAAATCGTCATAACTGTCCCTTTCATAAACTTTATAGACAACAATGGAGAATGCTGGCTGGGAGGTGGTGTGGTCCCTGATGCCATTGTGTTGGCCGAGGAAGCTGTGAATCATGTTTATGAAATTGCACAGTTCCACAAAGGTCTCCAATCTCTAATAGAGGAGGCTGGGGCTCTGTTAGAAAAACATTACGCCATACAAGAAGTTGCCCTACAAGTTAGTAATGTGCTGTTAAGTAAATGGGCAGAGGGATTATATCGATCAGTTGTTGACTTTGAGTCTCTGGCATCGCAGTTGACAGCAGATCTTCATGAGAGTTCAGGTGATCACCGCCTTCATGTTTTCTACTGTGATGTTGAGCCTGAGTCACCTCATGATGTTCCTAAGATCCCTACAGCAGAAGAAGCTGGATTTATTATTGATGCTCTGTTCAAAATTGAACTGTTACCAGGTAATGTTGGCTACCTGAGGTTCGACATGATGGCAGACATTGCAGTGGTTAAAGCCATCGGGCCTCAGCTTATAAAGTTAGTGTGGAACAAAGTAGTAAACACTGATACCCTTATAATCGACATGAGGTACAACACGGGTGGTTACTCAACAGCAATTCCTCTCTTGTGCACCTATTTCTTTGAAGCTGAGCCTCTTCAGCATCTTTACACAGTTTTTGACCGTACAACCAACACTATGAGTGAAGTCATGACATTGCCTAAGATAAGGGGTCAAAGATATGGATCATTCAAGGACATTTTCATCCTTACAAGTCATCTGACTGGGTCAGCAGCTGACGTATTCACTCGCACCATGAAAGACCTGAATCGGGCCACAGTAATTGGGGAGCCGACAATTGGAGGGTCTTTGTCTAGTGGAACCTATCAAATCGGGGACAGCGTCCTGTATGCATCCATTCCCAACCAGGTTGTTTTAAGTGCTGAAGCTGGAAAAGTTTGGAGTTTTTCTGGGGTGGAACCCGATATTATTGCACAAGCAAATGATGCTCTTCACGTTGCACAGAGCATCATAGCAGGAAGGCTGCTGAAGAAAGCATAAGAGTTAATGTGCAATTTTAATTTCAAGTAAAATTATTCATGTGTCTCGTGTATAGCCACCAGTTCAGAGTCAAATATTACAGTATGTCTGGCCTTTGTATCATGATTATTTTTCCCTATTCACATTGAAGTTTTCCTATACATACATTTAACAAATTTTTATGTAAACCCATACTTGCATACTTTATTTACAATATGTCATATTGTCATTTGTCTTTTTGTTTGTTGTGCTTTTTTATTTTCTGTTTAATCAAATGTTTAATATTATACATTAGGAGGCAGTTGTTGTGTTTGCTGTCATGTGAAATGAAAGTTTAGTCACTTTATTTGTACTTTTGTTCAGGCTGTTATCATGATGGCAAAACCTCACCAACAGAATTTACCAGCAGAGGGAGCAAGCCCCAAACAAAACATACGGATCGGTCTGTTCATCTCACTGCTATGTTGAACCCCTGCTAATAAATGTGTACCATGCAAGGAGCACATATGGCCTCAGTTTCAGCTTTTTTTCTTCTGAATTCATCTTCAAATTAGTATTATGAGAATGATTTAATATATCAATGCTCAGAATAACATAGTGACAAAGAGAATCTTTGAAACTAATTTACATACCCAGGAGGAAAGAATATGTTCACCTCACATAATCTCTGTCTAGATATTTCTCAGTTACAAAACTAACCGTATTTAACACAGGCAGCTTTAAATAGCTATCCAGACTACTTACTGTAAATCTAAGACCAGAATCTTTGCCTACATCCTCTTGTTACTACACCTACATTGCTTGGCTGTTATTGTCTTACAGAAGCACTTAGGATAATACGATTAAAGGTTTATTGTGGACTAAATCCTCTTATGAGTGTGTTAACAGAAACCTTGCTGCCAAAACAGTGACATTTGTAGGAGAACCTCTTTGGAGAAGGAGGTTCGGCTCGTTAACTTCCATTTCCAGTCTGCTCCACACTTTGTTGGACAAGCCGGATTAAACATGGAGAAGGCTGTTTTTCTGGTGGCATTTCTGCTAGTTTTGGGAAATGTTTCATTTATCCAAACTTCTTTCTCACCCAGCCTTATCAAAGATCTAGCCAGCATCGTCATGGATAACTACTGCACACCAGAAAAGTTGTCAGGGATGAAGGAAGCTATTGAAGCATCTGGCAGCAACACCGAGGTCCTCAGCATCCCAGACGGGGAATCACTGGCAGGTGTTTTAACCGGTGGTTTCCAGGCTACGCTCAATGATCCACGCTTACAGGTCACCTATGAGCCCGACTATGTTCCTGTGGTTCCCCCGCAGATGCCTCCTCTGCCACCTGAGCAGCTCATTGCCGTCCTCCAGACCTCCATCAAGCTAGACATCTTGGAAGGAAACATTGGCTACCTTAGGATTGATAACATCCTTGGAGAGGAGGTCGCTGACAAGGTTGGCCCTTTGCTTTTAGATGTAGTCTGGAATAAAATCCTGCCCACCTCAGCTCTGATCTTTGACTTACGATACACTGGCAGCGGGGACATCACAGGCATCCCCTACATTGTGTCTTACTTCACTGAAGCTGAGCCACAGATTCATATAGACACCATTTATGACCGTCCCTCAAACACTACCACAAAGCTGCTGTCTATGTCAACCCTGCTAGGACAGAGATATGGCACAATCAAGCCCCTGATTATCCTTACCAGCAAAAACACAAAGGGCGTTGCTGAAGATGTTGCCTACTGCCTCCAGAACCTGAAGAGAGCCACAGTTGTGGGTGAGAAGACTGCTGGAGGCTCGGTGAAGATTGATAAATTGAAAGTTGCAGACACCGATTTCTACATTACTGTGCCAACTGCAAAGTCCATCAACCCTATTACAGGCTCCACCTGGGAAGTCACTGGCATGACCCCAGATGTGGAAGTCAATGCAGAGGATGCCCTCGCCACCGGCATCAAGATCATCAACCTGCGTGCCCAAGTTCCAGCCATTATTGAGGAAGCGGCAACCCTGGTTGCAAACAACTATGCCTTTGAAACTGTTGGGGCAGATGTTGCTGAAAAGCTGAAAGAACACCTGGAAAATGGGGAATTTGGCATGGTTATGTCAAAGGACAGTCTGGAGACGAAGCTGACTGCTGACCTAATGACTCTCTCTGGAGACGCAAGCCTCAAAACCACCACCAACACTCCAGCCCTACCACCTGTGGTAAGGCCCTTGCTGACAAAGTGAAATAATTTCTTGTACTTGCCCTTGGTTTAGCTCTTTCTGTTTGTTGTTTTTTTCACAAACACATACTTGCTGTGCTCATCATACGAATGCTGACTCAGATCTCACTTCTGTCTGCAGGATTATACCCCGGAGATGTACATTGCACTGATTAAAGTCTCCTTCCACACTGATGTACTCGAGAATAACATTGGATACCTGCGTTTTGATATGTTCGGAGACTTTGAAGAGGTCAAGCCCATTGCCCAGGTCATTGTTGAGCATGTCTGGAACAAAGTTATCAATACAGATGCTCTGATCATTGACCTCAGGTAGGTAACTCTACAAATCATCCAGCAAGTATGCTGTTGTTTATCCATCCATTTATCAATTAACGCCTTAGTCAATTAATTGAGTTTTACCAGCAGTGGAGGCAATGAGGGTAAAGTGTCATGCCCAAGGACACACCAGGTGACTGAGGTGTGAGTGGCGGGATCCGAACCACCCTTTTATCACCCTTCAAATCACTGAATGACCCACCCTACCACCTGAGCCACCTGTTTTGTTAAATTGTAAAGTCACTGTCAACAATCAATAAACCTTCTGTTAATGCTGTTGTTACAGGAACAACCTCGGCGGCCCAACAACTGCTATTGCAGGTTTCTGCTCCTACTTCTTTGATGCAGAGAAGCAGATTGTGCTGGACAAGCTCTATGACAGACCATCTGGTACCACAACAGAGCTCCTAACCCTTCCTGAGCTCACAGGTAATAAAGGGGAAAATTACATTCCTTTTGGGCAATTAAGGAACTTTCAGGTGAAAGAGCCTTTGTTAGAGTTACTCCTCAGCAGGAACCCTAACATTTATCCTTACTAATGTATAATCCAGTTTCCTAAGCATGCCTGTACACAATCCTTAATGGTATTCACAAATCACGACTCCACTTCATTAATCGGGCAATCTTTTAACCCTCTATTTCCTTAATCCCACTGTCTTTTTTTAGGCACAAGGTACGGCTCCAAGAAAAGTCTTGTCATCCTGACCAGCAAAGCTACTGCAGGTGCTGCAGAGGAGTTTGTTTACATTATGAAAAAGCTAGGCCGCGCTATGATTGTTGGGGAGACCACTTCTGGGGGTTCCCATCCATCGAAGATCTTCCCTGTCGGAGAGAGCGGCATCTTCCTCAGCATTCCCACAGTGCACTCGGACACAACAGCAGGACCAGCCTGGGAGGGAGCTGGTGTGGCCCCTCACATTCCCGTCCCAGCTGACGCTGCCCTTGAGACAGCCAAAGGCATCCTCAACAAGCACTTTGCAGGCCAGCAGTAATCCATGTCCTTAATAAACCAGGAGAGACGCCTTTTTCCCTTTTGCTTCAGCATGCAGAAGGTCTTAAGAATCTAAGTTTGTTTAAGAGGGGAACAATGTAGGTCTGTAGAAAGTATTATCTGTTATTAATTCTCCCAAAACCTGAGTCTTCTTAGTGTATTTGTAATGTAGAGTAAAGGTTCCCCAGTATTTCCTGTAGTTGTCATGACTGTTCAGTGTTATACTGACTCGTGATGGTTTCTGAGAATGTGTGACTCTGACAAACCAATGCAAGTCCTTTGTGAGGAGAGTACAACTATGTGTCAAACATAAGTTGCAACAGCGAAGCAACTTTAAAAATAGATTAAAGAAATGATGAAAATGTATGCCACTTTAAAAAAGTTTGTTTCCATTTGATGAGGAAAATTTTGAGAACTTAGCTTGTTAATCTGATATCATCACATATAGCGTTCTCATTGTAGATGGAATATGATGTGTGCCCATGATGTTATGTGGACCTACTTGGGTTGTATCAATTCCAGTGGAGAGGCATAATAAAAGACAATTCAAGTACACAGATATGTGTATTTCAGTCTTATCATTCATGTCTAAAGGTGTTGGACAACAAGCGTTACTACATAAACTTTTGTCTTTTGCTTTTATAATGTCTGGAAAAGGCATTTTCATAGAAGTAAGCATGTAAATCTTCCTCAACCTAACAGGTTTAGCCCACAAACCCAAATAATCTTTTACCCAATAAAATCAGTTTGAATAAAGTTTTCTATCTCCTCTGTCTTACCTTCTTAAAATGTTAAGTATAAACATTGCAGTCAGGCTATTTTCACCCAATAAAAAATTCCCTCCAAAGTCTCCTCAGCCTGATTTCTTCTTCCTTTTTACCACTTGTTACGACCCAGTTGTGTCTAGGCCAAGGGGTCGTAAACATAAGAGAAACAAAAAAGGAAAAAGTGTAAAATCAAGGTATTTATTTACAATAATATAAACACAGACCATGGCCTCAAACAAATCACTAACAAAAAGAA
>JBBBVT010000023.1:16787381-16797907 GCA_037177035.1 Craterocephalus eyresii | reverse complement strand
CTCTTGCCAATAAAAACCAGATCATATACAGCAGAATGAAGTCACACCATGATTAAGAAGACGGGACACATCTCCAGGTGTGGATGGGAGGCCTTTTGCTGTAAACATCATGTGAATTATAGTTCATTGATCAAAGCTGAAAATACATAACAAGCCAACAACTCCCTGCATCCCCTCCCCAAACTCTATTCAAACACCCCACTGTGAGTGGCCCACTAAATACAGTATGTCTATGATGTATGAGAAAACACACACACAGATACAGATTTGGCACCTCTGGAAATGTGTCATATCGTTTGCTCATTGACGACTAGATTAACTCCATACCTTGTTCCATTATCCTTCTAACCAACCACAGCTTGTAAATAGGAATGTTTCTGAGGAATAATCATTCTGTTACTGGGAATAGCTTTACTGAGCAAAGAAATGGAGCATTCATCATTGATTAAGGAAAATAACTGCCGTTTTCTCATGAGAAAATCTAGCTTTTTTTTTAACAAGATTGTACAGCTAATGAACGAACATACAAACCAGTCACCAACTATAAATGTGTTCTGTAATAAATCCTACTGAAGAAGAACAATTGCCTTTTTCTAGGAGAAAGACCATTTCTCCAAACTCTCCATTCAAACAAAATATATTTTCAGGCCTGTTACAATACATTTAATTCAGTCAATGCAACCAACAGCATTTCACAAACAACCGTGCCGAATAAAAGTTGCTTTGTTCATAAAATATATGAGAACTTAAATTACTTTCGGACCAATTAGTCACAATGTGGCAATGAAGGTTTATTTTATGACAATTAGACATTAAACTGTCTGTCACCAGACGAATCCCCCAGCTCTTGTCAAATTAGGTGTACCACAAGTTTCTGTTCTTGGGCACCTTGTAGTTGTTATCAACATACTGGCCATTGGGCAGGAAATATGGCCCACATTTCCACAGAGGTGGAAAGGAATGAATTATATTTACACAACTTACTGTAACTGAGTAGTTTTTGTGAGTAATTTGTATTTTGTAAGTAGTTTTTTAAATAAGTCATTTTAATTATATTTAAGCACATTTTGACCCTAGTAATTTTAATTCTTTACATTCTAATTTTCCCTCGTAACTGAGTTAATCAATTAATTGCCTGAACAACATTCAACGAAACATCATGGATTGCCAATTTCTGCTGCCAATGTACTTCAATGACATTCAGTGTATTGCCATTGCAATTTCTCAGTACTTTTTCCACAGATACATTTCTGATCATATATCAACCACACTCAACTATACGTCAGCAATTTACTGTCCTCCCATCTCCCCACTCTCCTCCTGGTCAACTGCCTGTCTAAATAAAATCCTGAATGTCTGCAAATCTCCTCAGAACTCTTATGTGCTGAGGCCTTGGAAAAAGGGAAGCAACCTGGAGCCGCAAGTCACCAGCTTAACAGCAATTTAACCACCATACTTTAATTAAAACATCTTTGTATAGACATTTCATTGCTTGATGTCTTGGATGAAATTATAAAAGCTTCTCAGAACAAATACCTACTTTCAAATACTCTACAGATCATTTGTGTCTTTTATAGTAGTAGTGGTAATAGTAGTAGTACATAATACAACACATCTCTGCATGCATTTCCTGTTTCCCTCAATTTATGTATAACAGGGCATTTAGACTTTTCCACAGTACTATAAATATTAAAAAACAGAACTGCAATGTGTCTCTATTCTTTTTCAGTGAATCTTGCAATAGAAACTGTAAGAACTCAGTAGATAGATCCTGCAAAAGATCAGAGATTAGTATTTGAAAATTAAAAAGTCTTATTGTGGACATCATGAAAGTTATATCTGGTGCTGGCAGCTGGCTCTTCTGTGGGTGTAACAGATGAGAGGTGAGAAACTAAATGACCACGAGTCCAGTTTTTTGGACCAACTGATGTGATGAGATCCTTAGACCTGCAAGCAGCATGGGAACCAGTGACAAAGTGGAAAGAGAACTGGAGCATTGACAAAGATCCTACACTTAGATTTTGACAGGGATTTCGTTAGGTCTGTGATTTTTCTACTTCCATTCAACAGGGAAGTTCAAATTTGTACCACAGTCTTCATCCACCCCCAGGGCCTTACCACCGAGGAGCATTTTGACCACCTCAGCAACCCTTGGCTCCAGTGATAGGACAGTCTACCGGTGCCCCGGCTCTTCTCGGTCTTCTGAAGACGTGTTGGTGGGGTTGTGGAGGTCTTCGAAGTATTCCCTCTACCGCTCTGCTTGTAGACTGGCTAGGGAGCAACACAGGTGGGGAACACCAGCAATCATTGCTTGGAGAATGCTCTCAAAGATGGCTGGGGAAAAAAAAACAACCTCAACCCAAAACTACAACAGAAACTAAATGTGAAGGCAAGCCTTTACAGTTTGTTCTTAAAGGAAGTTTGTAAATGGTATGTTGGTATAATTTCTGAATCATCCAACTCATGATCATCTTTAGAGCTTTTCTCATGTTTCATCCCATCAGATTCTATGTAAACTACGGAAACAGGAACTGAAGAAGCTTTGAAATGAAATGGATTGATCCCTGTGTGAAAGTGAGGGTCCTGTCAATTTGACTCTGACTGATCATGTGCCATGGCTAATTGGCCAACGGTATAACAGTGTGGCTGGCTGTGCACATGACTTGCACCTGGGAGGTTGAGGGTTCAGTTCCTGCTTGGGCCCTCTGTTGTACTGCCATACCTGCATGTTTTTCACCCATGGTAATATGTAGTCTGCCTTTCCTGGCAATAAAGCCCTTTCTCTCTCTATGAGCCTATAAATTGTTGCTACTGTGACTGCCTGACAGATTCTTATGAATAAAGTGTAATGCATGATATACATTTGACCTCCTTCTTTCCAGATGACAACTTCCGCATAAATATGCACACTCTCCAGCCTCTTATAAGATCCACCCAGCAAGTAATTGGATGCACCCCTTTTTCCTTTCCGAACCTTGGCACACTCTTGGTCCCATCGATCCAACAAGGTGGTGGAAACATTCCTCATAGATTTTTTCCATATTGACATGACAGCATCACACAGTGGCTGCACATGATGAGGATGTACCATTCCACCACGTCCCAACGGTGCCTGTTGGACTGAGATGTGGTGTCTGTGGAGGCCATTGAAGTTCAGTGAACTTATTGTAATGTTGGAGATGATATGAGCTTTGTGACATGGTGCATTATCCGGCTGGAAGTAGCATCAAAAGGTGCTCCACTGTGTTCATAAAGGGATGGACATGATGAGCAACACATACTCAGATAGGTTTAGACAATGCGCAGTTGGTCTTAAAGGATTGAAATGTACCAACACTTCCAGCAGCCTGAACCGCTGTTACAAGGCAGAATAGATCAATGCTTTTTTGAAAACACCAGGAGTGGTAATATGCATGGACAACAATCTACCTCTTTACATATAAAAATAAAGCATTCATTAGCATCTTAATTACTTTATTCAACCATTTGCAGTCTTATACAAGGTACTAACTGATGCTGAGACTAGTGGACGCCATGGTCTCTATGTAACAACACTGAGATGAGGTTTTGGTCTTTATAGTAAGTTTAACCCTTTACAAGGAGTCAAAATATTAGAACAAAAAAAATTAATATATACAAATCAAACTAATATTGAATGATTCTTTCTGCTGCCAGCAAGATTGATCTGACCTGCCTGAGAATTGACTGAGAAACTCGGGGTGACTTGAAGTATGTGGTACACTGCCCACGTGGTTAAAGCTATTACGTCAGTTCAAGTTGTCTCACAGGGCAACGTTGGAAAAGTTGCCTCGTAACAGAAAGTAACTCCTGTGGATTTGAAGTCCATGCCTATCATGAGAAACTGTACCTAACAGTTTATTGAAAGCAGATGTTCTGTCTCTCTTTCTGCATTTTCCCCCAGTTCCACTGGAGAAACCCGCTGAAATGGCTAGAAAGTGGTAAACAAGAATTTCTTGATGGAGGTGTTACTCCAGTTCAGACTCAGGTAAACAGAAAAAACTGTATCTAATCCCAGGTTACATAACCAGTTACATTTTGAAAAAAGTTCTTGAACAGAATTAAAGATTGGAAAAACTAAAATGTGGGTTATTTTTCAGATTCAAAAAGGTGTCAACAACTGAAAAGACATTTTTACCAGTCAGTCAAAACGCGTTTTTGATGTTAAACATTACATTCAGTGAAGTGATAATAATAGAATTTTTTTTTAGTTATATAAATTTATCTTATACCTCAACATGGTTTAAAATTTCTAAACATGTGGTTCAGTGGGAAATTGTTTTCAGGGAGGATCCTTTTCACTGCTGGACCACTAAACATGCAGCAGAGCAGCTGTGTTATTATAGACATTTTGAATGGTGAAGAAGGGAATTCACACATAAGTCCAAGCAAAAATCACACAGAACCATCTCTAGCAGAAGCTTAGGAGTCAATCTTTATTGATACTATTTAAAAAAAAACATTTCAGTAAACAACAAGGAAAAAATGTCTTCATATTTGCTTCAGAACTTTGCTTTTTATACCGGTAATGTAAAAACAAAAATTCCACAGTACATTATAAAGTATCTCCTCTGTGATGAATCATATACCAACCCTTAAAAAGTTCCCTTTAGGCTTTAATTTTACTTTAACATTGTTAGAAAAATTGGACATTATATTAGAAATTGTACTCTAGCAAAATGTTAAAAAAAACAAATCTGCCATTTTATTACGCAACCACACTCCTTGTAATTCAGAAACAGTTTATTCCTATGAGAAAAAAAAGCACCAAGTAGGAGCAACATATTAATTCAATTTAAGAGAAATAATTGTAAAGGTTGCAGCGTGTTTTATAATGAAACAACTAATACTGAATTAGTAATACAATGACCACAAATGGCAAAGTGTTGCCACTATGTCTGGCATCTTAACAGGAGGAAAAATTAAGATATTTTCATCTTCAGGACTGAAAGGTGATACATTAATCAGGGATTTGACGAATATGGAAGATAATTATTTAATGCAGGAAATTGCTAGCAGTAACTCTGTGTGTTTGGTAGGTTGTATTGTCTGTGTCGTTTTGTTTATGCTGATTAAAATAAAGCATCAAGTGTAATTTAATTATTTCCAAATGCATCACAGGATTTTATTCACAGTGCGCAGCCTAAAGATTTTTAGAGGGTGATTATGAGTCCATGTAGATAAACAATGGTACAGGACATAGCTTAATGAAATACAGAAAAAATAAAATAAAAAGGGAAAAGAGCAAAAACTGAAGAAAAATCCAGAGGTAACTGGATACAGGAGGAATACCACAAGTGTCAACCTCTTTTCTACACCCTGAAGTCGAAATGCTATTGTTCTTTTACTTTTCCTTTAACAGGCTGATGTTAGCCACTTTCTTGTCAGCGTTATCACTGCCAACAAGTTTATGTTTTTTCTAGCTGAGACTTTTTCATGAAAGCTGGGACCTTCTTATCGGAATCCCTTTTTTTTCAGCCAAAACATTTTTACAGTGTAGCTGAGGTATCAAAAAGTGCCGGTATGCCTCATATGTCTTCTAAATGGCTAACTGTTGTGTTTCTAAACTCTGCACACAGCGTCCGTCTTGTTGGTTGGACACCTTGTCAATATTCAAATACTCTCCTCTGTCTCTGTCGGGGAGTAAAATAAATTAGATGCTCCTTAAACTGCCCTGCAGTTGCAATGTGACCGGTGATGATATAACTGAAGACATAAAATATACAAAATGCTACCAAAATACAGTATCAACACTGTAATAAAATCGAAAATAATACCCAAAAAAAAAAAAGAGAGATCTGAACCTGATTTCTGAATGTTTGATTTCATGACTTTCAACTTCCAGCCGCAAATAAAAACAATACATACCCTACTTAAGTTGTCCAACCATTTATGTGCGCAGTTTAAAAAAAGGAAGCAAACAAACAAAAGAAAGATCATATTGCTGTTAATTGAATTTAACTATGTAAAATGGTGATAAAGGACTAAATTCAAAGCCTCAAAGATGTCAATCAATATAGCATTTAAAACGCATTTTAAACGTAGACTGTAAGAACATACCATCCACGTAAAATTCTCTAATGTTACAGAAACTGAACTACAAATCACTTTGCTATTGTTTTGGCATTTTATGGCTGGAACTGTTTAACATTGTGTTGCATTTAAAAAAAGAACACACAAAGTAGTAGACAATCTTTTAAGATCTATGAGCTGTCTGTTCTGATACTCAACACCAATTAACAACTGCTTTGCAATCCAGTTCCCAGTTTTATTCACCAAACAGCAATGGAGAAATAAGCCAATCCATTCTGCTTTAACTTCAACAGAGTTAGTTTAAATTGTTATACACAATCTTCTCCTCAATTCTCAATAACTGCCTGACTCAGTAGTTGATAAAGACAACAAAGAAATTTCATCCATTGCCGTAATATTCTGTGGACTTCCTGCTCATACATGCTTTGCTGTCCAGCAACAATCCTTCTTGATCTCACGCTCAGTTAAACCCTTGCCCAAATCACCTTAATCACTCAGCCTGAATGAAACTTGGCATCAAGTCTAACTAAATTTCTTGCTCATTGATACGCTGTAGAGAATCTTAGCTCCTTTTCTTTAGGGAGTTTATTATCTGCATCGATAAAACATCAGAAAATAGTCAAATTTTGTAAGAGGGCCTTGAAATATATTTCTTCCATAATTTACCATGTGAGCTGGCAGCATGCGGGACATGGGCCTCCAGACACTCTATCTGGTAAAAGAAAAGGAACACACAATCAATGACTGGGTTTTAACACACTGCTCATCTTTGGCATAAAAAACAACATCCTTCGAACTGGTCAAGAGGGCAGTAATATCAATGTGATATCAAAGCAGGTGCATGGGAGTATATTGGGGGCTGTTGTCTGTATGATTCAGAGTTGAAGGGTAGGTGGAGGGCGCAATGGTGGTGGACAGGGAGGCCCTGGGGGAGTGCGAGACGGTGGTGGTCCTGGGGGCAATTGTCCTGACGGGGGTGATCTGGCAGGAGGGCTGATGGAAGTGGGGGACGAGGGGGGACTGTGAGTGGCATGGCGGTAGTCTGGAGGTGGTGGCGAAGGCGTGTGGATCGGAGTGCGAGGTGGAGCTTTGGCTGCTGCAGCCTCATCTTTAACTCTTGTGAAATTGATGCATCGCCCCTACAAGGAAAGGAAAACATGGAAGATCAAAGACTGATCAAGTGTTTCTGGATAAGTTCCACCTTTGCCACTTTTGTCTAAGTTCAGACATAAAATGTGCAACCATGAAAAAATATTTAGCAGGAACTGCATGCAATAGATAGAAAGTAGAAAAGTCCCATTTTCCCCATCCAGTTCTTTAGCAGTACCTCCATGTGAACACACGGAGCAACAATACTCAGGAACACTCATGGTGAGAAAATTGATGCACTACAAAGAAGAATCACCTGCTTTCAATTGCATGTGAGAAAAGCAACTGTGGGGAAAGTCCAGGAAAAATGAAAATATCCTGGGCTGGAGTCTATCCCAGCTACTATCAGGTGAAAGTCAAGGTACACCCAGGGTAAGTCACCAGGCCAGAGAGGCATGTTACCTGTCAGCTAACATGCCTGTTAGCTCAGTTGGGCCCAAGGTGAACGGCTCCACACAGAAAGGCCCCAAATAAGGTTCAAACCAGAAAACCTCTTGCTACGAGGTGATTGTGTTAACCACTAAACCAACCAACAAGCAGTTCCCAGACATAAATTATCTAGATCCTGCATCTGCATGCAGTATCAATACGTTTTAATGAGGGAAATTTAAAGGTTTTTTTGCCCAAATTCTTCCATCTGTTATAGTTTGGTTAACATCTGAAGACTGCTGTTACAGATAATTTACATAAGTTTCAAACTCCTAAAAAATGTAATGACTTTGCCCCTGAGGCAGTGTCATGTTGGAACAGACCATTGCCATTAGTATAGAAATGTCTCCTCTTGGGACACTTTTGTGTTGTTCTGCTATGACACTTCTATTTGTTAGCTTATATTAAGCATGTGCAGCACCAATTGATCATTTTATTAGTCGGAATAGCACACATAAATACACACTGACAATACAAGCGGCCAAAATGAGCTTCCTCCGCAGGGTAACTGGGTTTTCCTTTGAAGATAGGCTGACAAGCCCGGTCATCTAAGAGTGACTCCGAGTAGAGAGGAAATCCTGATAGGATGCCACCCCGAAGAGCTTTCACAGGAGCATCCCACCAGGAAGAGACCCCAGAAAAGATCAAGGACAGGCTGGGGGGACTATGTCTCTCAGGTGAGCTGTGAACACCATCGGATTCCTCCCTACAAGCTGGCAGAAGTGGCTTTGTAGGCACTTCCAGGGAGTGAAGAAGTTTTCAGGCAAAGTGGTTTGAAATTTACAACTGGTTTCACTTCTAAAAACAGCTGGACTGAATATTATGCTTGTTGACATTTTATCCTTCCTTGAAGCCCAGACTCTGATGGTGCACCATCTGGATTTAATAAGTGAAAGAAGGCTACCTCTAGTTTTCCATCCATTTGAAAACTGAGAGGCACTAACCTGCAAAGAGAGTATCACAGAGAGGTAGCAGGTCATGCAATCATGGCTTTTGATTGTGTTTTTGTTCAAGAAAAAATGTTTAGTTGTGTTATTGCATGCAGTATGTGAGATTGAGAAGGGATAGATAGCAGACATATATCCCCTTTCCACTGAGCTGTACGGTACAGGTCAGTACGATTGGATACTCTAGCGTTTCCACTGAAGAAGCGTCCAATAAACCTGTACCTAACTGTACCATTTTTGGCCGTCATTCAGTTGTGGTACGGTTTGGGTGGAGCTACTGGCGTCAGGCAATACAATGGATTGATCAGCAGACAGAAACAAATACAAACAACTCCCAAACCACGAGTCAGTCCATGTTGCAAAGTAAACAGTAAAAACTGACTTCAAACAACCACACAGTCTGGTCAACTCTCAAGCTTAAAAGTTTCTTCCCACAGTTGGTGATGAGTTCATGTAAAAAGATGTGGATGGAGTGGTGAGGAAATAAAACATATAGGCCTATAGAGACACATCTCATGTTGTTTTGGATTTACATGTGTTGGTGTCGCTCGAGTATGACGCCACGCTTGGCATTTTGTCAAACCCCGCTTGCCATGTGGTGGTCTGACTTGTGGCAGAAACGCTTTTCTGAATTGGCTGGACGATTCAGAACCGTGCCAAACCCTGCCGATCCATGTCGTTCCCCTCAGTGGAAACAAGACAATAGTGACTATTATTTTAAAGAGTCAACTAAAGTTGTTTGGGGCAGGAGGAGAGTTATATTTCACCTCGCAGCCAGTGACGAGGAACTAATGTTTACATGCTTTACAAACATGAAGGAACTTTACTGGATAATAAAGTCAGCTGATCTGTGTTTGAGTCCTTTTTTTCTACAAAGCAACGCTGTATGAAATAGCTGCACATAAACAATGATATAACTAACAGTCTAATCAATTTTCACTAGCCTAACTAGTCATCTTTAAGAATCAGAAAATACCCATCCCTAATACATAAAAATCTAACTTTTAGGTTTTTCCTTCCTTTTTGATTTTTCAGTCATCCATAGACTTGAAGGGACTATACCCGATTTCACGGCCGGCTAGCTTAGTTAGCGATAGCGGCTAGTTTTTTTTTCTTTTGTGTGACGCTTTTTCTCGGCTAAGGGGTTTAACTTTCGTGACTTAATACCAGATCACTATGAGAACGCTATTACTGGCTGATCGGAGTCAGGACGTTCCGAAAATTTACCTGGCAGAGAGAGAGCGTCACGCCAAAACTAGCCGGACGTGAAATCGGGTATAGTAGGCTACCTTTAAGATAAGATATTTTCATAAACAACAGAGATGCCAGGTAAAAATGAACATGCACACAGTTGTCTAATCTAAAGTACATCCGGTCTAAGAGGTCAGTCGAGCTCAGGTCATGGTACAGTCAGTGCTCTATGTATGTGTGTGCAGAGGTGGGTAGTAACGGGTTACATTTACTCCGTTACTTTTTACTTAAGTAAATTTTTGAAAAAAATGTACTTGTGTGAGTAGATTTATTTCGGAATACTTTTACTTTTACTTGAGTAAATCTGTGATTATATATTTGTACTTTTACTCCGTTACAATCAATATTAGGCAAATGAGTACGTTATTTCTGTCACTATTTTCTTTCCTCATCAAATATAATCTTCACCGAGAGTGGAATGCACACCCGTTTTGAAAAGCATCATTCAAGCTTTATTGGTTGATAGGTCTCGTCGTGCATTATTCCCTAATTCCTTCAACCAATCAAGTAGTCTATAGACTATTTGACGTCTTTTCAAATTCGTGTGTTTTTTAATGCGGCGCAGCAGCAAGTCGAGGGTTTGTGTGGCGAGATATTGACAGAAAATGGCGAAACCTTCTTAAAAAAACAATTCAAGCAGAATACTTTGGAGCAGAGTATGTGTCGTGGAGGTTCGGTGACGGAGAGTGTCATGTTCGA
>JBBBVT010000023.1:16758754-16773172 GCA_037177035.1 Craterocephalus eyresii | reverse complement strand
TCTGGATTCAGACGGCATGACTCAAAGTCTCATCAGAGCGCTGACTTGTCACAACATCAACAAGAATAGCAACGTTTCACAAAGATAAAGAAAGAGATTAAACTGGCTGATTTGACAGAGCCATGTTAGCAAAGACTCAGAACTGTTAATAGCATCACTGATGCTAACCCCTAACCCTAAGGCTAGGGTTCTCGTTTTGCGTCAGTTCATTTACAATGATGTTGAACAGCGCTTGAGAAAAACGGTCCATAAAAGTCCACAAAAACTTGGCAATATTCCTCCATACTGCTCGTCAAAGTGTCCTGAGTGGTCACTTGGTCTCTTTATTTCAGAGCAAATATCTCACAGCGACTGATTAGTTTGTATTTAACGGGTTTCTACAGAGATTCATAGACCCAGTCTGATCTGGTTTTGTCATGATGACCAGTCACTGTCTAACGTGCATCAGACTGCAAAGAGCTGTCAGTGTGGAGAACAGAGGAGGAATCCTGGGGAGCTATCTAAGCTAACAGCGACTCAGCAATTCAAGCAAAAACTGTATTTTAATTGTTTTGAGTCGATCATCATTTTATACTCAGCGTCTGATCAGCTGTACACCAGGAGTCGCTGGATCAATGACTTGATCTAAAATAATTGATATTTTGGGATTGTTGGAATTTTGAATCCCATCTTATCGGTGGTTTGAAATGTTGGCAAACTGGGAATATGATGACCAAAGCAACAGGATGCTGCTCAGCTGGAAAAATGGAGTCAAATCAAACAGCAGCTATTAAAGTAACATGATGCTTAACTGTGAGTTGTGTTATTTTTAGTTTATTTTACAAACTGCTGTTGTGATCTGTGGTCACTGATGCTAGCTTTTGTTAAATTCCCTGTTTTTACTGGTTTCTGTCTATCTGTTTCCTGTAGAGTTTATGTTTTATGTTCAGGTTGATTTGTTTTATTTATTCTTTCATTACGTCAGAGTTGGATCCATCGTAAATTCTCTTCATTTTTACCACTGGTTCTTGTCTCTGGACCACATCTGTTACAATCTGTGGGTTTTGGTTCAGTTTTTGCAGATTTCTGTTGTCCTTCAGTTTTTTGGGCTTGTCGTTCAGATCCTTTGTGTTTCTTCTTTTATTCTAAAAACCCTGATATGGACTGGCGACAACCTGTCCAGGGTGTACCCCACCTCTCGCCTGATAATAGCTGGGTTAGACTCAGCCCACCCGCAACCATGAATTGGATTGAGTGGTACAGAAAATGGAGTGATTTTATAAACTGTGGCAGTGCTGAGCAGAAACAAACCAGAGAAGAAGAAGAGGAAAGAGAAGAGGAAAAATGTCGAAGAATGAAGACGAGGCCAAAAACAATAGAAATTTAACAATATTTTGAAATAAGAGTATGCAAGTGTTCAGTCGTGTTGTGTGGTTTGAAACAACATTGCATCATGGGAGTTCACTGTGAACTCAGCACTGCCCTCTAGTAGAAGTCATCTGTGGCAACATGAAAGACGCATGAAAATATAAGGAGAGCGACGCATTCAAACGTTTGTACCAGACGTCCCCATTTACATCCGCCAGGAAGCATAAATGGACCTTTACCATTGTTCAGGCATGAAGTCAATAATAAATTAACTTGAACTTTTAATTAATCTTCTAGTGTCTATGACTCATGTTATTTTATTGTATCACACCCCAACTTCCATGAAAAGTCGTGTAAAGTTTCGCGAGGGTGTCTCTCTCCAACAACTCTCCTCAACTTCCAAACCCTTCCCAGATGTCCCACTTTGACACTGGCAGCCGTGCAGCCATTAGCCACCTTCTCTTCACACATCAGCGAACCAAAGATCTGAACACGCACAGCCCTGAATGTATGAGCCATGCTTTGACATCATCCTCCCTAATCCCCATGACGGCCTTTAGAGTCCACTTCATGCGCCAGAGCTGCTATTTCTTCCTCCTTTACTAACTCTTGAACATTTTCCTCACCTGCATCGCACATTTCTAAAGCTAAATACAACAAGCGACTTTAACTGTGTGTTCAGTGCTAATTAGAAAATGAGCATCCTGACTCGTGCTAAATATCATCATTTTGTGTTTGTGAGGTAAAGTCAAAGTAGAGCCTTTAGGTTTTAAGGTTCACAATTTGTCTTTATAAACAGGAAAAACTGGCACCAAAATCTGTTTTTTTGTTTTGATTAAATAACTTTAATTTCAGCACCATTTTCAAACACTGTCTCAGACCTTAAGATGTGGAAATCTACTCCTGAAAATATCTGGAGTTAAAGTGGCAGCATATTCTCACACAGTCTCAATGATGTTAAAGTCCTCCACAGATAAACCAGGTCACAGAGGTCAGACTGTGTCCCATAAACCAGCTCAGACCTGAGACATGGGGATGTGTAACAGCTTTATGGGGCCAAGACAAGACTCTAATGAGCTTCCTCTTGTTTGAAGTCCACAAATGATGTATTGATAGTCATCCTCTCAGTCAGCATCAAAGCTCTAACAGTGCTAATTATAGCATCTAAAATTGGTGGTGGGGCGGCTGTTTCCTTATTTGCAGCATGTGTCAGTGTTTACCTTACAGTACAAGCCACACGCAACTCCCAACATCTGTGGAGCAGTTCGGTGATTTGTTCTTTTTTTTTTATTATTTTGTGATCAAATGCCAGGAAAGTTCAATGAGTACAGATTCTTGTAAGGATCAACTCCTGTGGTGGGCGTGACTGTGAAAAAGCCCAGTAAGTTGTATGCGACGCTTTACATTTCAGGGTGATGCAAAGCTGGGTGAAACTTGCCATTTTTCTCTAACACAAACTCAAGATATGAAATGCAAAGTCCGGCATTTAAAGGTACTGCGTGCAAAATTTTCCTCTCCAAATTGAGACCACATTTTCCATAAACATTGTTTGCTTCCTGCACTCTCTTGTTTCACTCCTCCCAGTTTCTGGTAATGCTCCATGACTGTGTGGGAGAGGAAAAGTACTAATGCAAGAATTTACTTTAAATCTAGGTAAAAAAAGAACAAAAAAAGTACAAGATGCTACAGCAAAAGAGCCATAAAGACTTGTTGCTCCATTGTCAATGAGTAGGTGCCTTCCTGGTACTTCCTGGTAGTTTCAAAACTCCAGATGTACGAACTGTCATTTCCTGTAAAACTCTTTTTGTATTGGTAAAAAAAATAAAACAAACACTAGAAAATCTTTTTCATGTGCAATGTGAAAGTGTCTAGCTTGGCACAGGATTAATGGAAACACAATACCTGGGTGTATGTGCTAAAGTGGTCACAGTGCACATTTTTTTTACAGGAACACATTACTGATCATATCTGACAAAGAGGCATTGACAGGATTAAAAAAGACAACATATTTTACTTTTACTGACAGTAAGACAGCTTGCTGCTCAGTCTCAGCCCCACTATGTGAGGCTAACATCGATGGTGTAGTCACAAATAATAAACTGATCTATCTTTAGCTATTAAACAGCTGTGGTCCAATGAGGTACAGTGGAACAACAGGGATGAGTATGACGTTCATGTCATTGCAGTAACAAGCTTGTCGCAGAAGAAATTGTTGTAGGTACTGGACCAGTATGTTGTAATCCTCAGAGCACTGACAGTAAACATACATGCGGTAATGTGAATGGACCTAATTGGCTTATTTAAGTAACACACAACCCAATGAGAAACACATTTTAATGCCAAACTACTAAACTTTGTCAATTTTAAACACTTTGGCGCCCCCTAACAAAAGAAGGTTAATTCTGCACATTGCTCCTCTGAGTTCTCACAACTCAATAGAAGTCAGTCCAATATTGACATTTGTGTAATCTCTTCCCATCTTTTTTTCTTACTTCCTCCAATAATATCCTCTTGCATTTCAATCAATCATGATGCAGGTTCAAAATGGTCATCGTGTTGATATCCAGTTGCTGGCATGTAATGCGGAGCCACGAATAGAAAACGCAGCTGCCAAGTAATGCTCCATTGGTTAATTGTGGGTTTTCAGCCTCGTGATGTTTCATAGCAAAGACGGCCCCAAGAACGTGCATCATAAGTGTCATCAAAACAAGTCCAAAGCACAAAGTTTGAATTTATTTTGAATTTGAATTTATTTATTCGCAAAGGGACAGTGCAAGTTAATGAACAAACACAAGGTCGTAAATATGCCAGATTTAGCTGGTAGCTAATTTTCCATCTGTTGCCACAAACCGGTATCTGAAACTAACATCACATCGCACATTAACTATGAACTCAGTACTGACCCCTAGTGGAGGTCATCCAAAGCGACATAAAAGTATGAAGAGAGAGACACATGAAAACGTTTGAAACGGACTTCCCCGTTTACGTCCATCTGGAAGGATAAATGGGCTTTTAACCTGACCTTTTAATCCTAAAATGTTTTTTGAACCAGGCTGTAAACATGTTTAATTCTGCTGTAAAGTTGGCCTTTTTAACATGGGAGCCAAGGGGAAATTGCTTTGTTTACAGCCAATACCTAGTGGATGAGGGGGGAACTGCAATTTCAAGCCAGAGGTTGCTGCTTGGTGGTAAAACATGTAATGGCCCTTTAAGGCAAATTTGGTCATCTAGTAATGATGTAATCAGAAGGCACCCATGTGGGATTTTATGGGTTCCTTCTGCTCATTTCTTCCCTGAAACATCCAGATTGCGTAAACTCTGTTTTGTTCATGTATGATAAGACAGAAGAACTCTTTAAGGGGCTGAAAAACAGATATAATAAAGCTACAAACATTTGGAACCCCCAGTACGTGTCTGTGCGTTTTTGATGGTTACGTTTACATTGCTTGCCTTCTGAACAATTTTCTCCCTTACAAACAACCTGTACCTCATACAGTGCTGCTTTGAGTGACTGCCTGCATTTAACTCTGAAAAAAACAAACTATCCTGTTGCACTACCAGTATCATTAGAGATTAATGTTTTCCTGCTCAGCTTTTATTGAAGATTTATGGAAAGTGATAAACGTTGAAATGTACATTTTCCAGAATTAGTTAAATGACTATTCTGCATGTTTTTGTCCATCAACCGCTGTTTAAAGATCAGAGAACTCTGAAATGCAGCTGAGGGTGCAACCAAACTCCTTTGCTGACATAAGTTACGTCATGTGGGTGTGATAAGGGAAAATTGGAAAGTGTCCATCTGGTTTAAGTGAGCGTTGCCAGGATGGGACTATTACATGATGCAGTCATTAGTTAGAGAGCCCCAAGTGTATCTGGATTTTTGTTTTTCATTTTTTAATGTATTATGCATGCATTACCACCACCTAAGTGGTTATTGTGGTCTAGTGGTTGTTATAGTAGAGACTACATTTTAAGTAGCCTACTCAATCTAAAATATGGTAAACTCTTATGCCACAAATAATAAAAAATACTGTAAATGCAGAGAAAGGAGAACAGCTCAGCGAACTCCATAAGTTTCTCCTTTTTCCTCTGACATTTTATTTCCTCTCCAGCTGTGGAAGTCCAGCACTAATGTCACTTCACCACAACATTTTTCCAGTGTGGGTGTATAAAGTGGAAACAGGAGAGTGGACTGTCAGCAGTCACAGAAAGGGATGAACACCCCCTGAGTGGGTAAATATAAAAACCCTGCCTCTGACATTTTCTTCTCCCTTTTGGTTAGAACGCCATGCTTTCAACGCTTGGGCAAACATTCACCATTCTTGTTGCATGCACTCCGTTTCTTGCTTACTCAGCATCTGAGCGTCGCCAGGTCGGCCTCCTCACCGTCAGACTCGTCACGCGCGCGCGCATGCGCATTCACCGGAAGCGCTTATCAGCCACTTAGCTAATACTTTTATAATGAAAAACCCTGAAGTCTGTTTCCTAGTTGCAGGTCAAGGAGTCATTGGGTAATCCAACTGACAGACGAGTTTTCCTTTTCCCCGAGTTTTAACTAATTAATCATCAATTTCTGTTAGTTGCATTGCGGGAGAAAAAAATAAGAAACATTTAACATCATCATTTTTAAAAAAAATTCTAAATACTTAAAATATACATGAAAAATTAATAAAATTTTAAATAAAATGTTGTTTTCGCTCCATAAAAATACGGTAAACAAAACAAAGCCTGAATTAAAAGCTCTAACACTAACTTAAATACAAACATTAGCTCGTGTTAACGATGTTTTGCTAACTTTTTTCAACCCACCTATGGATATTTGTGTGTCTTTATCAACAGAAAAAAAATGCCAAACTCTTTCCACTTACTTATCAAGCACAAAATACAGGTCAAAAGCGCCCTGACAGGAGCTCTCCTCCTCCTCCTCCCCATCCAGCGGCTCCGGTTCTGCGCGTGCAGATGGAGAAGAAAGCAAAAATAATCCGAACAAAACCAGAACAAGATGCATGTTCCCAAAAAGTCTGTCCATAATTTTTTACCGGCGAGGCAAAATGTTAATCCTTTGTGGATAAAAAAAAAAAAGAAAAGCAAAACCAAAGTTCTTTGAATGGATCTTCACATCCCAGAGACAGCGTGTATCCTAAATCTGGAAAGTTTCAACAAAACAAAGGATGCAGGAAGGATGCTTTGGCGTGGATTGTTTAGAGCTCAGTTTGTTGTCACGACCACCCGCAATACGGTCACAATGCCAGCTGGAAAGTTGCCTTTTCTTAGATTATGTTTTTAACCGAGAAAAAAAGTTTATTATATGATCCAGAATCCACATGAAGGGGGAAAAACTGAGGAACAAAAAAATCAAAACATGAAAAAATCCAAAATTCGGTCTGGTAACGAAATATTAAAATGACTAGGCGTGTGGCTAGTGGGGAAGAATCAACAAAATAAAAAAGTTTCCTGTTGGTCTCAAAACTAGTTTAGTTCTGGGTTTTGCAGAGCAGTGTTTGGAGCTGGGGAAACTGGGAGCTCGGGGCACAGAATTGACTGAAGTGGACCAGGTTTCATATTTCATTCTGAGGAGGAGAGACAGAGGGAAAAAAAATTAGTCAAGAGCCCATTTTACTCCTCCCTCACGTGGCAGACTGGCGTATTTTACAAGGAATGGGTCAAACAGGATAGGATGATCATCATGGAGGCTGTATTAACATCAGCAGTACTGATCTATCCCTTACCAGAACCAATATGGCTGCTCTTAAAACTAAACCAATGTGCTCATAAATCTACCGTTTTTACTGACACTTTGTACCATCACAATTTGATCCCTTTCCTTGTTTTAATTGCAAACAGCACCATCCTTTCTAATTACAGCTTTATAAACCAAAGGGCATGTTAAATATGTTGATTGACCCATGTACCAGTTGAAACACAGACTTTAGTTAAAAAGTGATTTGTACACACAAACCCACACAAGCCCAACTGCAAATTAAGCTATCACTAAAACATCTCTGTTATTTTTGGTAATAGCAGTGGCTGTGAATGTTCCAAGACAGACAACCACATAAATATCAAGACAGATTATTTCTAAGCATCCAAAGGATATGCTGAATGAAAAAGGAGTAATCAGTAGCTTTTTAAGGAAATCAGAAAATAAAATGAAAAAAAAAATTAAATGAATTGTGGAGAAAACATTTACTTTTTAGCATTGGAAGCAAATCAGTGAAATATGAATTAAACATCAAGTTATCTTTTCTAAAGATCAAAAAAACGGTTTTGGTATATCTTTTTAGCCATAACTGAATAGTAATCAATAAATACAGCTAATTTAACCCTTTGAAGCTCAATCCAGGAAAAAAGGTGGGAAAAAAACTATTAGCTTTTTATCTTTATCTCTATCTGGCTCTTTAACAAAAATGTATTAACCGTTAATTAACATTTGATATGTCAAATTGATTGTTCACTTCTGTAAATAGGCTGTCAGACTGAGTGTACAGCAGGGTTTTAAACCAAGTTTCCTTTTTGAACCATGAAGTGGTGCAAAAGGACACATGCAGCATTAAAGTGGTACAAACAAAACAATGTTATGAAGAAGGACTGGAATAATGGAGTCCAAAGCAAAACAATAAAGATCACGTACTGTAGATTTTCCAGAAAAGGTCTCATCATGAGTCCACCATCCCTCTGTTTATTTCTTTGTTTGCTCATAAAGGTCACGATTGTTCAGTTAGATTCAAATTTCATAACTTCGAGATTAACACAGATCCATGGTCTCTTAGAATTAGATCTATCTTGTGACAGGATTCATTTTTAAGATGGCAAAGTATAAAATAGGGCATTACTTCCTCCATTTTGTGCCTTTTAAATGGCAACGTAATTTTCTTCCAGCTAATGACTATCAGACATCTGGCAAGAAAGGTGAAGAATGCTACAGCCTCGTGGCAACTTGTTATTGGTGGCTCCTGCAGGAGTACTTAACAATACAGCCAGAAGCTTGGAGTCTAAAACCACATGACACATCTGAAAAAAATGTTTTAAAAAATTAACTCTTTCTCCACTTATCAATTAAAACCATGAAATGGGATTTCTCTTCTGTTAGATTTGATGTAAAGAAATTTTAGCTTTGTTGCAACATCAAACTTTAGGCAAACCTAACGTACGTTAAAAGCCGTGTTCCTTTCATCATTGGTCTGGAGTTTGTGCCCACTTTCCGTTTGCATGTACAACATGGGAAACTGTGAGCACAGCTCCGGCTCCCCTTTACAACAGAAAATTTCCTTTTATGAGGTTGTAAATTACCACAAATGGGAGCTTATACAAGGGCTTTACACTTGAAAACACACAAAAAAAGGACTCTACTTGAAAGCACTACCATCCTCTAAATAAAGCAGATGAGACACATATTCATTTGTAGAGAGTAGAGAGAGAGGCACAGGAAGAGAGAGAACAGCAAAACAACAGTAGAGACTCTCAGTGAATTGACTTTTACCCAGCTTTTTACCTAAGTCGAAAAAAATCAACTCAATTTCCAGCTGAAATTATTATTTTTTGAAACTATTTTTGTTTTCTAAGTTTGTTCTCAAAATAAAATATTTTCTAAGTGCTAAGACGCCCTTAAAGTCCTACAGGTGCACAGTGGTTTCATTATTTAATCAAGCCAATGATTTCCAGTATTTCCTAATCACACTGAATCATTGTCAAATAAACATCAAAGGAAAAAGTGCATCAAAGATATCACAAAGAAAATAATTTTCTAATCTAAAGAAACTTCCAAACTTTATCTATGCCACAGATGTTATTCAGTACAAGAAGTAAGTCTCTTAACTATAGAAACAAACATCAAGGAGGAAAACTAAACAGCTAGAGTGGATACCTTCATTTGGAAAATGGAGGGATTGTTTTCCTCTTTGGGAATATTTGGTAAATCAGATGACGATTATTTACCAGTTCAGATAAGTCCCAACTGGAGTTCATATCCGGTCAGGGTAAGTTTATTTTTGGAGAGAGATTTCTCTCATGTTCAAGGCTCTTTCTGTTCCTGCTCTATGATTACTGGCCAGTGAGATAAAAAAATATTGATGAAATCTGCAAAGCAAAGTGATAAGTCATTTATTTAACATTCCTATAGCCAAAAATGCCATTATTAACGCAGCAGAAACCCCACACGCTGTTCTCCCTGCAGCTTCTGGGAAGAGCTTCTGCATCAAAAAGAGGAGGACAGATTTTGCAACAGTTTCGTCCCCCTGTAAAACTCCCAGTAAGCCCCACTCCCCAGGACCAGCTTCTCAGTGTTGTTGCCAGTCTAATCTGATTTATGTCATATTAAATATGTGTAAAAATCTTTCAGGTTTTGTAGGTTTTTGTATTTTCAGACTTCTTTTCTCTATTTTAATATCTTGTTGTATTTTATTTTGTTCCAGCACGGGGTGAGTGCATGACCCAACATTTCATTTTCAGCGTGCACTAACATGACTCTTCTGTACTAATAATTTGGGTAAAATCCAACCAAACATCTCAGCGGTATAATCTGGGCTTTAGCTTGGCTCTTCAGCAACATCATTTCTTGATTTTGAGGTATTCTTCAGGCCACTGTTCATTGGGATCATTACGAGGTCCATCTCAGATCCAAGTTCACTTTTGGACAGAGGGACTTATTTCATTTCCAATCAGATTTTGATGTGATGGAACATTTACAAGAGACTGGAAGCAACCCAGCCCCTAGAAAGACAGCAAATCTTAAAACAACATTTCTCCTGCTACTGTTCTCAGACTGAAACGACTGCAGTGGTTGGCTCCTCACAAATTTGGTTTAATAGATCTGCGTTTGTCAGGAGTGTAAACATCCCTCATCATTAACAAAGACAGCAGTAAACTATAGACATTAATGAAAACAAATCATCTTTAGCTGTCATTCTCCGAGGTCATGAATCATCGACACCTCATGTTTGAACGTAATCTTTCGGTTTTGAAGTTGTAATTCTATGTTATTTATATTTTCCGGCTTCCAGTGTTTTGCTCTGATGTGTTGAAAAGTCAACATTGTGTGTAGGAATCTATTCTTATGACTGTAAGTTGTTTGGATTTTTTACTTTCAGCCTCTATTTGCTGAAACATTTTATAGTGATAATTAGACCAACTTGAACCCTTTCCTGTTTGCATTACGTCCTCTTCCTCTTTTGCCACGTTTCCTCTGAGACATATTTGTCTCACTGAACCAGGGGTCTGCAAACTTTACAATCCAGTGAGCTTATTTTGCTCTCCGCCATGCTAAAAAACTCCTTTACAGCCACAAGTGTTGCAGGAATTTAAAAAAAAAAGACAATTCATCATTTTTCACGATTAACAATTTTTATTTTTTTTATCTTTTTATTTTTTGTTTTTTGGGGTGTTTTTGTGGATTTTACAAAATATTTCTAGGTATTATAATAAAGAGAAACAAAACATTGCAAAAGGATGATTTTTATTTATTTATTTATTTGAAGAAGTCCATAGTTTTCAAACTTATGATAAGAAAATATAAGGAGTTATAAAAATATAAAAAAAACGTTTTAAAAATAGAATATTTCTGGTACTTTTACTGTCATTATGTTGGAAATCCAGTGCAAGTTTTTAGGTCTAAAACGTGTGTTTCTCACAAAATACCTGTTTAATAACAATAGTTGGTTCTTTATCATGTTTAGCCTGTTATTAGGAGCCATTGTGGAAGGTGCAAAGAGCCTCTTGTGGCTCCGGAGCCGCAGGTTGCACACCCCTGAACTGAAATGTAATCTGCTGCTTTTTCCCTCGTTCACCAACAAGACAGGCAAGCAGCTTCCTTAAAGGTCAGTATCCTTACGCCTTCACACGGCCCATCCTGTGAAGACGGATTTGGACCCACTACTGCTGACTCTCTGGCCACATTTAACACATGAGCTTATCCTCCTCGCCGATCCCGTCCGATCTCTGTTGTTTACACCTGCTTGGTGTCTCTCATTTCCTCTTGATTACTGATGAATTTGACATTAAAGTAAAAGTCTTTGACACACTAGTAACAGTACAACAGTGCAGCTTTGTTTCCTGCATAGGTGCTTCTTAATGCTGAGACTTCTCTAATGTTGTCTAATGTGCCACCACTGATGTGTCTCACATCTAAAACTCACATGTTCCTCCAGTGCTTCACGTAATGACCTACAAGCACCTTGTAAGCGTTGCAATAAAACTATATTTGAAATCATTGCATAATTTTTTCAGCTGTCCTCTATTTTACTCACCTACTGATGAACTAATGCAGTGAGAGATAATTGGACTCCCTTCATGATCTTTGGAAAAGGACCAGGAAGGGAAAATTTATGTTGTGACAAAATGAACTTAATCTCCTGTAAAATGCTTCCACTAAAAGTTAAGAAGTGAACTTTTGTCCTTTTCACACCAAAACACACATAATTGTGTCCATTCTTTGTGTCTTTGAGTCAAACTGAAAATAGCGTGACTCAAACTAACAGTGAACCATCATGATACAGTAACTATGTGAAATACTGTGGAACTTCATCTGGACATTAATGATTAATCCATATAAAAGGTTCAAGACTTTTCTTGAAGCCAAACGATGTGCTTGAGGAAGACTGCGGGATTAAGGAAACAAGGGATAAAGTCAGTGGAAAAGTGGTTTGTGGATACCATTGAGGGTTGTGTATATGCTTACTCATCCTAAGATTATGTAGGAAGGGGAAAAAAGGCCAGGATGCTGTTATACATCTACACAAAAGAAATTGTCTATGGCGACTTTTTAAACTTTATTTATTACCCAGATGCTCAACAATATTAGAAATAAATCATTGTAACGCTTCTGATCTGTACATGTTGTAGTCCTATCCCAACTGCTTTCATTCATTCACACACAAAGAAGTTCGTCCATTCAAGCCTCTCTGTGATTCCAACCTGGTTTAAAGGGTTTAAGTTCCAGTTTAAAGGGACACCGTGTCACTTTTCACCCAAATATCAGCCTAATGGGCAAAACAATTGGTGATTATCGGACCAATACGCAGTTATTTGACTCATGTCGTCACTCCGAGGGGGCAGGCCTCTTCAGGAACCAGACATCGTCACTTTGTAAGGGTGGATCCGTCTCTCGTGGGATCATGTGACCTGAAGGGCTCTGCTTTGTGCTGCTTTTTCTTCCTTTTCGATCCAAAGTTATTCATGGCTGAAAAAGTAAGAAGGTGAAAACGGTATCTGGGTAGGCCAGGAAGAGCATGGCTGTTTCATTTTGCAACAGTGTTATGTGGCAATTTCAGGCCTAATGTGGCAGGGCAAGGGAGGGCCCAGGTGGGCATTGATCCTACAAAAGTCATGTTTTAACTTTTTCATTTGCTGTTTCTTCTATGTAGAGGTGAACTGCCATCCAAACTGTGAATTTACTCATCAGTGTCACTTCCTTGCAAACCATTAATCATTTTGATTTGTTTTAACATTTGCTGCTGTCATCCTGTCGCTTGTTGATCAAAGCACCATTATAGAGTTTCACGAAGATATAAATCTCAACTGAAAGGAGATGAACGTATTATATTCTAAAAAAAAAGACTCATTTCGTTCCCTGTCTACACAGGTTCATGTTTGCTAACATGTTAGCCACATGCCTTCGTATGTCAATTACACTGCTCACATTTTGCTAAAATAAAAAAAAAGCACCATTATCAAATTGGATTTTAATTAAAGGTAACATCATGCCCTTGATATCAGAGAGCATAATGTAATTTTCAAGTTGTCTGACCATTTCTATTTATTTACTCTCACTTATGGAAGATTAAACCAGTATATTTTGTTCCATTGAATTCCTCCATTTGTTTTTCTTACGATGCTGGGATTACTTTCCAGCCTTTTCTTCATCACAATGTAACTTTTCTGACACCTGAACTAAAGTTTATCATACTATTGCCTTCCTGTCCTGCAGGACTTTGCTTCACAACCAGCAATCACGGCGTCCCCATTAATTCCTCCGTGTATGAAATCACTTTGTGCGCGATGGAAGTTTTTAAAATCTCTTCCTTCAGGGGTTGGTAATGAATTTGATACAGCCAGAATAGCGCCCATGAGCAGTTCCAGCAAGATAATTACTGTGGAGTCTGCGTTTTTCCCCTCTGAAATGCAGAGGAAAGGAGGATGTGGGATGTTAAAAGGGGTTGGCTGAATCAGAAAAATGGAGAAAAGAATGGAGAAAATGAGGCAGTCGGTCCTTCAAGCAGACGGGAGGGAATGAGTCTAAGAAAGCCAACAAAGCCTGAGCAGCTGGGACTCTCCCACTGTCAGATCACCATAGCATCCCTGCTGTTGCACCGTCTCAGACTCCCGTCACAAGTTGCTGGCTTTAACACTGTAGGAAAAATTATGCTGATGAGGAGTCCGTCATGTTTGCATGGTTACCAACGGTAACCGTGGAGCAATATGTTAAATTCATGAGCACGTGCAGCTCATCTGAGTATAAAAGTTTAAAAGTTTCAGTAAGGACACAACGCTCACTCTTACGTGAGCATCTGTGTCACGTTTATAGCTGTGAACTCGCTAAACTTTGTGGTCTTGATGAAAGAATTTGGGGTTTTTTTCACGCAGTCTAAAAAGCTTTTTTTCATCTTAATTCACTTTAACAAACAAAATCCTAGCTGTGCAGGGATAGAAATGGCAGTTTAATGATCCGTCAGCCACACCACAACAATCATATTTGAGCTGTTGCTCTCTGTTTCTGGTCTGGTTCGCTGATATTCAGACAGTATTTGCGGGAAGTAAATTCCTCCCGTCAGCCACCACGATGAAGCAGACGGGGCTTCAGCAAAACCTCTACAAAAGATATCATTATACAAACTTTACGACTATGTACAGCCTTTTGCTCTATATGGTTCTAGTAAGAGGTAGAGGAGTTATTTCCTTTCAATTATGATGGCTTTAAATGGCCCATGAGACAACAGCATCATCTAAGGACAGACATGTTTACAGTTTTTTATTTCACACTATTTACATCGTTTATAATAAACTCTTTCTTTCTTTCTTTCTTTCTTTCTTTCTTTCTTTCTTTCTTTCTTTCTTTCTTTCTTTCTTTCTTTCTTTCTT
>JBBBVT010000023.1:16738524-16754150 GCA_037177035.1 Craterocephalus eyresii | reverse complement strand
ATACATGCAGTATAAATCCCTACTTGATAGAGTAAATTTGCCCGGCACCAAACAGCAGCCAGACAATCATTCTGCTTGCAACGAGGCTGGACAAGACAGGTAAAAAAAAAAAAAAAAGAAAGCTGTTATATGTCCTCATATGCAAACTGAATTACTCATTTTCTATGAACATTGAAGGCCTATTTGGCTTTAATCCTCACATCATATTTGGGACAGTCATTTCATGAATTAATACTTTTTGGTAATCGCTGAGAATCGTAACACCAGTAGAGTCGGACAGTTTCTACCGTCTTGTGCTGATGGTTTTCTTATGATAGGAAAGTAAACTAAGACTGAACAAATTCCATCAAACTTTATTTATTAAAATATTCACTTTAACTTAACTGATGACAAGCATTTGTTTAATCATCGTTTTTGAGGTGAAGTCGATTATTGGTTCTTCATATCTCCAACTTACTCTAATATGGTGACAAAGCCACTGGCTGCTTATTTGTGGACACACTTAAACTGGATGCTTTGCTCTCCAGCGCATGCTGACAAACTTACATGCTAGCTTCACCTGACAGAGGTTGAACTGAACCTCATTTTCCTCAGAATTCTTTGCTGGTTGTTGTCTCTAGCTCTGCATGTTTCTTATATTTACCCTCCATTAGCAGTAGATCTCCCAGTGTTGTAATTACAGCAGCACTTTTCGCCTCCAGGATTTGGGCCCACGCTTCAAAGCAAAACTGTTTCAGCTCTTATAAGTTGAACAGTTCATTCTTCATTAGGCCCACAAATATTTAACTAAACAATAACAATCATTTTCATAATTTGAGCTCTGCATGCAACCCCACTGGGGCTGAAATTTAACAGCAGAGATGTACTTGATCTGGAGATTTTCAGATTTAATTGAAGTTGAATAATAATACTATAGAAAGCTTTTAGCAATTGTAACCTTTTTCAATGCAAAGTTTCCATTTTTCTGGGGCTAGAACTTATGGGATCATAAACAATACTGTCAATAAAATGTTTACTGTATATAATTGTTTAATAAATGTTGGTGATCCTTTGCAGGCAATGACTGGCTAAAGTGTCTCAAGTCCATGAACATCACCTCACTGGGTTTTCTCCTTTTCGATCCTCTGCTGCACCATTACTGTGGCTGTCTTCATGGTTGTTTGTTTATGAGCCTTTCTGCCCACCCTTGCTCTGAAATTCATGGTCGGTCAAGTTGAGATCTGATGACTGATTCAGCCATGGCAGAATATCTCACTTATTTAACACCTGGGTTGTTTTTTTTTATCATTTTTGGTCATTGTTACTGTAATGTAATGAATCTGAGTTGAAAGTAAAGCCCTTTAACTTCAGATTTCATGTCTGCTGTCACATCGTCAATAAACACCAGTGACTCAGAGCCTTTGGAAGCCAAGCACGCCATCTAACTGCTTCCATCATGTTTTACACGAGATGTTCTGTACTTTGGATCATAAGCTGTTCAAACCCTCTCCCATCATTCTCCCATCAGATCTGAAGAATGATTGGACCAGACCTGAGCCGGGTTCTTTAGAGGTTTTTGGTGAGGTCTAATCTGAACTTTCTATTCTTGAGGCTGATAAATGGTTTGAACCTCTATGTTTGCCCTCATGAAGCCTTCGGAATTGACCAAACTGTTAAGTCATTCCAATCATTTCTGCTCTGTGATGATTTCTTCTTTGTTTTTTCCCCAACCTAAGGATGGTCTGTTTAACATTCAGTGAAAGCTCCTTTGACTGCATGCTGTGGGTTAACAGCAACAGATTACCATGCAAATGCATTTTAAAGTCAACTGTCCATTACTTTTGGTCTAGAAAAAAAAGCAGCTACGGATGAAAAAGTTGGATTTCCTCCAATTTGGTAAATACAGTACCATCTAATCAAAGCAAAGTCCACACTTCAAGTGAATATTGATTAGATAACTGCATCTTGAATAGGTTTTACTAAAATAACAAACCAAGTAGTGTCCACAAACATCTGTAGAGAATAAGCACTGGAGACCCCTGTGTGGAGGAGAAGGAGGAAGCTAAGATCTGTGGGACCAACCAGGCGGACGTTGTGATCATAGCTGAGCATGGAGGAAAGCTGTTTTGATGGATGGAGCATCCCCAATGATGGCAATATCAGGTAAAAGATCTCTAGAAACTGGAGAAATAAAAGTAAAGAAAATAGTTAAAAGAATAAAATAAAAGAAAGCCCGGAGCGTGAAGGTGAGACTGGGGAAATGTCTTCAACAGATACCTGGGGAAACATCAGAGGAGCGGCGTGATATACGGCACAGGATCGTCACGCACCAACAGTTCAGCATAAGACAGTGCTTTCATCACAACAGTCAAACCTCGAGTCTTCATTTTGAAGAATGGTTGTTTTGAAACATTATCATGACCAAAAAACAACATTTTTCCATATAAAAACTGCAATCTCTCTTCAAGTTCTTGTTTGCTTCTGCTGCAGCCTCCCACTCAGCCTGACTTGCAGGTCTCTGACCTCCAGCTGACCAGTGCCTGACTTGTTTGCTTTGCTGTGGGAAGATCTGTGCTTGATAGAGATCATATCAGCGTGTAATACCCCTGGGGCCACTGAGAGATTCACCTAAGCTAGAGTCTATTACAGGACAGCCTGCTGATTAGAAAGGAGCTGCAAAGGAGCTCTCGGATTGGCTGCAAGGAAATGAGGAGATGGTTACTTTAGATTTGGGTAATTGAATCAGTGTGTGTTGTACTGTTAACCTGCTCGGAGACTAAAGCATGTCTGGAGGAGTTTGGACAGCTTTGTGGTGAGGGGGTTAGAGGCTAAGTGCGTCAGACATGGAGGACGTCTGGGTCATTGTGTTGATCCCGGACAAAGAGTTCAGTTAACTGGGTTTCTGCCTACTCATGCAGCTCCCCGTGCTGCTGCCTTGGAAGGATGAGGATGCATTTTGGTGCACCTGAAAGGTGGACATTCAGTACATCCTCCTTCTGCTTTACTAATGCACCTCATGTGTGTCACTGTAGTTTTCTTAAAGTCTGTCATGACTTTTCACTTACAGGTAAATTACTGAATTACAGCAACATATAAAGTTGGATAGTATTTGCTAGCATTAGCTGCAAGTTCAGAGCTGCTAAAAAAAAGCAGGAATAAGATTCAGAGACCTATTAATAAAATCAAACATGAATGGGAATACTGTCTATAAGGAAAAAGCAAAGTAAGTACAATAATAATGATGTTTTAAGTCGTTGTCATAAGTGGATTTTGACTTTTGTGTCGGGGGGGCAGAAATTGTCACGCTCTCAAGCAAACGAATGTTAGAAACATGTTTCTGTGTGAAATGGCCTTATGAGGGTTCTGGCTTCCTTCGTAGTAGGCTTCGGCAAATTACCACAACCTTCTGCTCCGGTTACTCTTCTTTTAGATTGCATGGTTGGTAGTTCAGTGTTGTCTTTGCAATACGTTCCAGTGTTATTTTGTTTGGAAATAAGGACATACAGGACGGAGCCTTTGATTTTCCTGTTACTTTGTTAAATTAAAACTTTAATGCTTTTCAACTGTCAAGATTTATATTCTCGCTAGTATGTATCACAGATCTGTACAACAGCCTCCGTCCCTTGTACATGGGCAACACCCACAGGCTGAAAAAAACAACTCTCCAGTATCACTTTGTTCCGGTTGCATGGACTTTTGTCACTTTGTTGTCGTTTTAATTCACTTTGTGGTTACGTGTCATCTTTCATGGTTGTCTCTGGTCATTTGTGTTGTTGTATCCTGTTACCTCGTAATCATTTTATTGCTCTGTGATCGCTTTGTATCTCACTCCCATTGCCTTGCTCCTGTTGTTTGAGTGTTAATAGTTACTTAAAACACTGTGACACACTGGGACCCTTGACCTTTGGCAGGTATGGCCCATTCAGTAATACAGTAATCCTTCTATGCTTCCCGTCGCACTAAGCCCTGAAATTATGGCTTACCTTGGAACACCTATGGGCTCTGCTTGTACAGAGGACTCTGTGACGTGGTCTGTCAGGCCATGGGGTGACCAGGTTCACAGCATTAGTTTACGGGAGAAAGGATTAGGTGACTCACACACCTACTATAGTATTAGACAAGGTTTAGGTGTAAGTCAGGTGAGCGTTAGGTAAGTGGATGAAGGTTCAATGAGAGCGGGAATGTAGGGATTAGTTTGAAAACAAACACAGCTTGCCCTCCAAGCACACATTTGCATGCACGCACACACACACACACACAAGCTGCAGAGATCTACGTGCAGTGGATTTTACTTCATCTTGTCCGGAGAAAAGTCTGCTTTGTATAACAACCCGCTGTGTTTATCCCCATGGAGCACAGTGAGGTTGAATCACAAGAGAGAAAACAAATTTTCCATTGAGCTCAAATGTCCCAATGACCCCCAGCTCCTGTAATTTGGCAGATTCTTGAAGATCAAAATCCTCAGAGATGTCAGATTCCAACAAGACATGAGCAAAAGATCCAGGAGGACTCATCCAGGAGCTGCACAGGAGGAAACTAATACGAAAACAAACTTGTGTTCCCAGTGAACTCCCTGCCAAGATTAATTGGGACAAATAGTGCAGTTTAGAGGTTTTTATTGCTGCTTAGATTCCCGTAAATGTGGAAAATCCACTAACCTCAGCCATGCAAGGTACGTTTACCATCATCATCACCATTTATAATGCCATCTGAGCATACAACAAAATTTTGATCCATGTCAAGATGGGAGGAAATAATAACTGAAGCTGGAAAATACTGAGTGATAGAAAAACATGAAATACACAGGAAATGTATAGCTATGCATTAAAGTAAAACAAGGCTAAAATGCACCAGAAGGGTTTCATCACAAAATACTGACAATATTTTATTCTTTTGTACTATAATACCTGGTAAAAATGTCCGTCTGTCCATCATAAGACACTTTTCCAGAGTTGGGTCGTCAGGGTAGAAGCCTGAGCAGGGAAGCCCAGACACCCCTCTCCCCGGCCGCATCAGCCAGCTCTTCCAAGGGGATCCTGAGGGGCTCCCAGGCCAGCTGACAACCTTGGAAACGTACACAATCGTACACAATCACAAATATTTTCAAATTAAAGAATTTAAATGTTTTTTTTTCAGGTATTTATGCTGTGGCTGTAAAAAGAAACATGTAATTTAAACATGTATTTATTGTTTTACAGATATTTTATTCTTTTGTATGCATTCTATTCTCTCTTTTGCTTATACTGTACAGTGCTTTGGTACAATGTTCTTGTTTTAAATGTGCAAAGAGATTAGAGATTGTTTTTTCCAACCACTGTATATACATACACATACAGCATACGTACATATAGTTAGCCTTTTTAACATTGGAGTCCATAGGGATTTGCTCTGTTTTGCGGCCAGCACCTAGTGGATGAGGGGGGAACTGCAATTCTAGGCACTTCACATAGACTTCACGTTTCTAAGCCGGAGGTTGCTGCTTGGGCTACATCAACTAAAACAATACAAGCAAAAAAAACTTCATACCGAAGCAAGTGTTAAATGTGTATGTGTAAAAATGAGTCACTTATGATAGGACGGGTCCATGTAACACAACCTATATTACAACTATGAATGTAACACAATGCAAGGCTGTGGTTTAGTAAGTACAGTTAAAGATGAGCCAAGAAGTTGCCTTCTGTGTATTTGTGATTCAAATTACAATGGCAAAAAGATTGCTTTAAAAAAAAGTTATCTTGTTCCTCTAAATCTGTTTCTGATTGATTTCATACAACCACACTTCTATGATACCCGTTTAGCCTAAGGGCTAATAGGGAGTTTCCAGTCCACCTCCAGTGGCAAGCATTTCTCACAGGTATACCTTTTTTGAATAATACTACATACTTACTGTACGTACTAGCTCTTGGGAATAGCTTCTGCATGGTAAGGTAATGGTCAGGGACACTGGGAGCCTCAAAACCTGTAATTACAGCCTGTAAGTGGGGAATTTCCATGTTCAACGGGAAACAGTGCTGGTATCTGCTGGGGGCTGACTTAGTAAGGATTTGTGGTCCAGTCCAGCTTTTATTGTACTTTATTTTTCATTCACCTCTTCCTGTGGGCAGACTTCCCACCACACAGAAAACACAACTTGACACAGACCAATGAAATGTGTAGGTGTTGGTTAACAAGCTGGTTGTGTTTGAGACTTTATTTTAAAATAAAAATAAAAATCTATTATATTTCGGGGAAATGTGTTTTTAAAGCTTGGAACTAAGTTCAAATGACTGCATGAGTTCAACTAATCAGTCAGTCTGAAAACATTATTCAGCAATACAAGAAATTACACAAATATGATCTACTTTAAATCTCATAAAGTGGGAGATAATTATTGTGCAACAGAAAAAGACACTCCCATTGAAATATGGGCATTTCAGCTAGTTTCCAAATCAGTTTAAATCCATCCTATGACAGTTTGATTCCCTGAGACACCGGACTCTTATCAGGTCCTCAAAAAACACTCCCTGCTTTGGTGGCCAGGTCATGGTGGGTTTGTCAGTGAAGGGACAGAGCTTAGGGCGAAGCTGAGTGAGCGCGGGACCGCAAACACAGCGCTCCCTGTAAAATTCCACTGTCAATAGGGGCTTTTTCCAGGCCTAGTTTACCACAACCCTCTAGGGACCTTCTGTTGACTGTATTTGCAAAAACTTAGGAGGAGAAAGAGACTGAGTTGAACTGCCTGAAAAGTTACCTCTCCACGTGCTGCTGTAGCTGAGCCGCTAATGCCGATGGTCTCAGGCCTTACATAACAACCAGGAAGGACCATCAGTGGCCCGATGGCATTAAAATGCTGGAACACAAACCACACAGGGAAGAAAGAGAGCGCCACCTACAGGTGCTGAAACTGAACTGAGAGAAATTTCTGGAAGGACTTTCTGATTGATTGACAGGTAGCTCCTGAGAAAGAAGGGTATAAGGAAATAAAACAATGCAACTACTTTTGTTTGGAGATATACTTTTATATGTAATCTTCACCTGATGCCATGTGATTGTTTTTTAAGAGATGCATCAGACATGAGGGTGATATTAACATCTTTCCTTCAACTTCCCAAGTTTGGAAATATTACTTTCCAGGAAAACACAGGAAACAAATAAATCCTTGAGACTCAAGGCAGAAAAAAAGAACTCTGCTCAGCCACTCCTGTCCCTAATTCTACACTGATGCTTCAAAATGCAACGGAGGGCAGCGCCATCTGCTGGTAATGAGATTTATGCTGCATGCGTGAGTCATGTGTGTCTATGGATATGAGGGTACATACGTGCATAATTATATATATGTTACACAATGTCTGGACATGTAAATAACAAAAATTGGAATAATAAACTTATTCTCATTATTGTCATTCATTATTCAACAAGGAGTGGTGAAGAAATAAGTCTCGCTATTTTTTGAATGTGTATTTGTATGCATAATGCTCAGTTAGGGTTGCATCAATACAGATATCAGTATCCGCACCAATAGTTCTCTTAAGTACATGTACTTGCACTTGTTAAAGTCGATCAATACCAGGAATCGATCACAATTTATCACGCAGTTTATTTTCTCTTGAAAGTTATGTAATTTTTATTTATGTTCAATTTTTCTTTTTCACCATTATTTGTTGTAAAAAAGCAGAGAAGAAAATAAAACCTGTCTTCCAATTCATTGCATTTTCTTAGTGTAGTAGAAATATTGGTATCGGTTTGGCAAAAAGTGGTATTGTTGCATCTCTATGCTCTATGCTAGCTTTCACACTGCCAATAAAAAAACACATGCTGCAGCATGTAGTGAAACATTAAAAGTGACTTTCTGGAAGGAAAAGAAAAACTAGAAAACAAGGTCTTTCTTCACAATAGTTTGATTTTATTCAACAGTTTAAAAACACAATTTAAAATAAAATCAGCATATAAATGAAGTCACAAAGAATAAAATCATTTAAATTTGTCATTCTTCATGTTCTTAATATTTCTATTTTACTAAATAAACCATTAAAAAAAAAGACATAAGTGGTGAAGACAAGTTGAAAACACATTTTCTTTGAGTGCTTTAGATATGGCTGTTTCTGTCAGAACAATAGAGAGCTTTATCTAACCAATATGACTTGAAGGACTCAATTCTTAAAGGCAATTATAGTGATAGAGCGATAGTTACCGTTAGTAAAGTAAGAATGTCCTGCCCCTTATGGCTTTTTATAACCAGCTTAGTAAACAGTTTAATATGCAGTTCATAAAGTACATACATGTGCATGAACCTTTCATGTCATCATCCTCAGATTTGTAACATACCAACATATGAAAGAGAGAAAGACTGTGTGTGTGCGTTTCCATCTGATCGAAGTTGAACATAATCGGGGTGTGTGTGAAGACTTGTCAAAGCAAACTTCAGCTGAGGAAAATCCCCACAAATACGATTGGATGCAACTGCAATTTGGTTGCTCGATTTTTGACGAGGTGAACAAGATCAGGACAAAGAGGAAGAAAAAAACTTGACAAAACTCACAAAGCTGACACATGACCCCATAAAACACAAAAGGAAATGAATAATCCGAGTGAGATTTAAGTTGACGGTGAAGCTTCAAGGCTTTCGCTTCAGTGAGATAAACATCAAAACCATTGTATAGGAAAAAAAACAAGATAAGTGTTTTTTTTATTAAAAAGCAACAGACATATGGTCCATCCACACTCTGCCTCATGAGACCAAAGCTAATTTAATACAATAAAGTTTCTTTTTGTAGTTCTCCAAGCTCCGTTGCCCATTTTAAATAACAGAAACATGTAATCCCTTTTAGTTTAACACAATACAATGTCCAGCGGTTACTTTTATTACTGCTTAAGAAAACACAGGATAAGCTATGACCCACCCATGGCTCACTTCAGCGAGGATGCTGTAACAGGACATCAAAAGTCAGCAAATCCCATATCGAAGGCTCAGTGATGCCCGGACCCTTCACAGCTGAGACTGGCAGGGAAGTTTGCTCAATTCAATTTTTAATACTAAGATCATTTAGAAAGGATGAGCAAAAAAATCTGGGATTATATTTCTAAATAACACTACTACCAACAGAAGCTGCTGATTATCTGATAAAGGAATCTCTTTGCAGCAGGCCTGGACCTGGAATCTGACAAAACTTCAATACTATCAGCTGGTGCTTGAAGAAGTCTGCAACAGACAAACACGATATGAGGTCTATTGTATTGCACAGAGAAAAATGCTCATTCAAGTTTAATGACAATGACTAATATAATCCCTTTCAGAGCACCTGGTAAGGGGTGGGGGGCATACCCCGATAGTTTTAGTCTCTGTGATGGTACTTCTTGAAAGTTGTGCGACAGGAGCGGTGAGTGCTAACGAAACCTGTTGCACTGCAGATTTGTGTGCAAGCAAAGGACAAAAAATAATATTAACCACAAAGAAAGCCTCAACATTTAGCCTTGGATGAAACATTGTCACCTTTTCCTGGTTTTGTTGCCATAGGAACATCTTAATAAAAAAAAATGATAATAGATGCGACCACATTTCCAGCCATGCATGGTACCCGTTAATCCTGCATATCCTCCCAACCCAATGCGCTGTCTTCAAGCTTCAGACATAAAGTATGACACCATGACATATAAATTCCTTCTCAAGAAGCAAGAAATCAGATCATCTACACAGTTTTGGACAATGACTAGAACAGAAAACGTCCTGCCGGGGGCGACAGCGCAGCATAAAACGTGCTTTTTATTTCATTCTGACTCACCGCTCCGCCACAAACAACCTGGTTGCTGGTGAAGACAATGAGCAAACGTGATGAGTAGTTTTCTTCCAAGTTACCAGACCACAACAAGAATAACACGCAAGCAGACACAGTGGCTGAACAGATGATAAAAAGGGCTTTATGGCTCCCTGTTGGTGCTCATTTAGCAGTAAGGCAGCTGTTAAAGACAATACATTTTCTCCAAAGGATATAAAGCATGACTGCAGGCCAGTCTCACCTCCTGTAGTTAACTGAAATACATCACAGGATCAGATTGTTTTGTCCATATTTATACTCTTTATATGTTTTGTATGCAAGATTTAAGAAAGCACTAAAAAGGCAGCAGTCATAGCTTAGATTGATTGAGACCTTTTATCACATTAACTCTTTTTCTGTCTTGTAGAAGGCACACAAACTACCATAGAAGTATATTAATATCCTTTAAAATGTGCAAAACAGCTCAATTAATGTTTCCTCAAAAAAAAAAAAAAAAAGGGGAAAAAAAAAATGTGTTCAGCATCACACGTTCTATGTTTCTGGGAGGAAAAAGAAGTGGAGGGTGGAAATGTGCTTCTGAACCAACACAACGGCCCAACCCTGCATGTCACCTGTTGGCACAGAGCATGAGTGCGGAGAAAAAGGGCAGAGTTTCCATATGCAGTTGTGATGAGCGCGTGTTTGTGGCACACCAGCACGATGGGCTCTGCTTTAAATAGAAATGGTCCAAAAGGGAGGAGCTCCAGAAAAAAACAAACAGAGACATAACCACACTGAACATGTTAAATGAAAGAAAGCAGCACTTTGTCAGTTTCTCCCTTGTGGTTTTGCTTCAAGTTTGTCACTCAAAAATTTTCATTTTCTTTCATTAACAGCAGCTGTTGTCAAGAAGAATAAGTTATCCAGCATACGGGGGAGAGGGGGGGTACTGTGCTCCTTCACCCCCTGTTGTCCCCAGTGCTCCCCGTTAGTCAGATGTGGGGGACGAGGCAGTGACAGTCGGGGAGAGTTTGGAGCCCCGGAGGGCCTGCGGGTTGACGATGACCTGGATCACAAAGTCCTTCTGGATCTTGGTGTCCTGCAGCCGCGTCTTATCCGTGAGCAGCTTACCGGAGAAGAACCAGCGCTGGTAGTTCACGTCGATGTCCTCCTGGGCCTGCAGGTGCTTCTTCAGCTGCCCGATGGTGTCGGCCATGCTGGCGCTGAGGCGCAGGTCCTTTCCTGTGGACAGTCGTACCTGCAGAGCGGAGCAGAGAGATCAGAAGGTCTGCAGACTGGAACCAGACATGACATCCTATCTGCTGTCTGCTGGGGTATTTTAGACCATGATGACTCATAAAAAGCAGGAACTGCATGCTTGCTGAAACTTCTTCTCTGGCATGAAACCATCCAGTGAGAAAACACAGAAATGTTCTTCATGTTAAGACTTCTGCTTACTGCAAGTGTTTCATCCCCAACAGGATTAAATAACCGTCATAATTTATGGGCCACACAAGCTTTCTGCTTATTTATCTAAATTAATGTGACCAAAATGGAGTTTAAGAACGTGTTGTTCTTTATTTCAAGCACCAGTGTGAAGTAGAAAAAAAGCTTTATCTTTAAAAACAACCTGAAAGTGCTGGCTTAAACTAAACACCTCAAAGTTTGTTTTGGAAAATCTTCCTCCCCTGTATTTATCTTTTCATGAGATCTCATGACTACTGGCTTTAATTTCCTGCCCGGCAGCCCCACTTTGCTTACATCATACGCCCCGTTTATGACTGCTCAACCAGCCTTAAACTTTTGGTTTGTTTGGATGCAGAAACAGATGCAGCTTTTTGTTGAATTTCCTAATTGCTTGGGCGTTTCTATGAGCTCTGCTGAACTTCTGGAGAAAACGATTCCTGTCAGTTCGGGTGACGTCACACAGGCGGGAAGCTAACTTTTCTCGTTCATTTGACTCTGGCTCTGGGAAAACCTCTTAAACCATCAATCAAACCTGGAACCAGAGGTGGCCGAGCTTTTTCAGTCCGGGCACCCATACTGTGGAACAAGCTGCCCTCCCATTTCAAACTGCCCCTCACTCTGAACACTTTAAATTTATTTAGCGTATCTTAGTCTTTCAAAATGTGTTGAGGGTATTTCTGTCTTCATTACCTTAAATGCACGTTTATTTCAGTGTATTTCAGACATAGTTTAGACTTCCTGTTCTAAAGTATATCTTGTTTTTCCCTTCCATGTCCTCTGGAGAGCAGAATTTGGTGAGTGGACTGTATTTATGTCTCTATGTGTACAACTATTAGCTCTATTTGTGCAGCACATGGGAACCCGTGCTTTTTTATTATGTGCTATACTAATAAACTGGACGCAATTGATCGTGATACCTTGAGCTGGAATTCTTTCTTAGGAGCTACAGGAGGCTCAGGGCTGTCGCTGGGGTCCTCATCGCTGCGCTCTGAGATGAGATTCAGTGGGGGCGCCAGGCAGTAGACGGGCAGCTGGTAGCGGTTCCCTAGTTCATCATAACATTCTGCCAGAGTCCCTGTAGAGGGATGTCAGAGAAAGCAGGACAGGATGTCATCAAAGTCCACACGAGAAGAAATATGGTGCATAACCAGACACAGCATGGTACCAAAATGTGGATCTGACTTACAAATGCAACTTTGGAAAATATTTTGAATTGCTACTAGCGTAAAATTGTTCATTTACCCATTTTATTTTTTTTCTACATAAATTGGAGCATATGCCTTTGTTGTATACCTTAAGGTTTTCATTTAAACTCCTCTAATCATTGGATTTTTTAAGATTAGGGGAAATATTATTCAACAAACTAAACCTAAAACTAATTCTGTTCTCCAACATGGAGAATTTCACTCCCCGATTTACATCAATTTCATCTTTTCAAGTTTCACTGTACCTGCACCGAACAAAACCTTCATGATTTATCACAGAATTTTACTTTCATCCAGTCATCTACAGACCATGACAGCCTCTCTTACACTCACCCGAACTTCGATTAGTATTAGTCAATTAGACAGACACACTTATCAGCCAGCTGACCTATCATGCCAATTTTTGTGTTTTTTCTGGTATTGGCAGATACGACAGCCGATACTGCCGATATCTGCAATATGGCCAACACCATGACAGTGTAAATATAAAAATAAAACGTGAATTTCAGCAGTTGCTTTCCTTAGATCTTTAATGCAGACCCTCTTAGTAGTTGTCCCGAAATAACGCATTAAACGAGCCATTTCAAAATCCATGAACATTCTCTGGTATAATTAAATGCAAATTTAACCCACTGAAGTTAAATTTCAACTCTTAAGATATGGTATGCCAACCTTATATTTCACAATCACAATCTCATTTTATGAATTAAAAAGATTCCATTGCTTTTAATTTTCGGCAAATAATGCAGAAAAAAAAACATACCGGTGAATCAATAATTTACAGCCTTTGTGTTGACATTGTTAAAATTGTAAAAGTTCTTTAATTCTACAGTGTTCTGTTTCTTAGGCTTGAATCATATTCTGGGTATTAGAAGCATTTGTGTTCATGTACAGTATGTTACCTGTGTATATCCATGTCTTATTTCAAAGATTGATCAAAATAGCGGCAGGAATATTGGATATCGGCTTTTTTAGCTCCCAATATCAGTATTGGCCCCAAAAAGTATAAATCGGTCAGGCTCTAACTTGTACATCCTGTCATATTTAAGTAGTTCAAATTGAGTCACGTCTGGAATTTGGATTTACATCTTTCAAGAGTGACGAATCCATGTTTTTGTTGAGTGTCTTTGTAAATAATTCAGAAACAAGTAAGACCTGTGTGGTGCGGTTTCATTTTTGTCCCATCCTCACCATGTGGCAGTGTAATACTGGCTCCATCAACTATAGCCTGGGCCAACTCGTGGTCATTACACTCCAGGGCCACAGCAGCGGCTTTCAGGGCGTCCCAGATCTCCTTGCGGCCATCGAAGGCTGGCGCCGTGTCCCAAAATTCATCTCGCTTGCTCCGTAGCTGGCCCTCTGTCATCGGGTAGTCACTCTTCCACTTGGGACGATCTTTTTTCAGAGGCTCGTTGCGTCCTGTGATTGGTGGAAACAGAGTGTAAGTGTTGAGCGTACATAAGAAATCAGAGGACCAGTGAGGAAAAATAGCCCAAAAGTTCTTCAGTGACTATTCAATGATTACTGTAGCTCAGCCTTCAGGAAATGACGACATTTGAGAGATTTAGTTCACCTGTGGCATACAAGCCCAAAATCTAATTCTGTGCATTCATCTATTAAAAGTCATAAACCGAACTGCCAGGAGAGAGAAATACAAGCTGTCACCAGAGACAGAGAACACCCCACCACACCCCAACATGTCGGCTGAATCTAAAATTAGGAGGTCATTCAGAGTTTGCAATATGCATGGAGGATGTGTTGCCAATGTGGGTCTTTGTAACTTTACCTGTTTCCCAGCATTCAATATTAACACAAAGTGCAGAGAGGCCAAGAGAGGAGTTAAAGGAGAGGGAAAACATCAGGGTCAAACAAACACAGAAAAGATAGCATCAGGACCTGTCTGACTACTCAAGGGTCATTACAACAGTGCAGTTCAGTATCACTGTTCTTACAAAGGTCCTCTTTAAAAAATAGGGTTTTGAATAATTATTAATGAAAAAATGCCATCATCAGCTGTTTTAGTTGGGTTTTCAAAAGTATTTCTTCAAGCAAAAAGAAATCAAGAATTGAATCTCCACTACACAGGCTGGGAATGTTGTTAATCGAGTATGGGAGAGATGGAAAATAAACATGGGTTTAAGATGAGACAGCTCACATTCAACGGGTTGCCTTTCTGTCAGACTAATTATTTATAGTGTCCACTGCTCAGGAGTAACATGGGAGATGGGAAGATTGGGGCTGGTGTAGGGTTAGCATTCAGAGGAGAGAAAATGCAAAGCAACACAGAGGGGCACCCTAACTACGACTCTGCAAAACTAGCAAGAGCAGCCGGCTAACGCATTGTTGTTTATGACTTTAGTGCAACATTTAGTGAGTTTTCGGACCCCTCTGGCAACCAGCAACAAATCTAGAAACCTTTTTTGGTGATATTGGAGACTTTTAAAGACTGATGTGAAAAATGTTAAGTTTATTCTTCACAATGAGCGGCTGCTGATGTAGTCCCCCTGCCCCATCCAACCCGATAGGTTAATTGGTCACTAAATTCTCCCTCAGAGTGAATATCTTTGCGAGTGGTTGTCTGTCTCTCTGTGTTGGCTATGCGATGGACTGGTAACCAGCCCAGGGTGGACCCTGCTTCTTGCCTGATAATTGCTGGGATAGGCTCCACCTGCAAGTCCAATTAAGGGTCGCAGGCTGCAACCCTTAATTGGATTAAGCACTTCAGAAAGTGAATGAATGAATGAGTCCATCTGGTTGAAACCGGAGTCTGAGAAGGCTAGAAAGGGAATAAAGGAAAGGGTTCATCTCAGACGGAAGACATGAGTAGACCATGGCAAAGAATTGGCTAGTTGGAGTCTGATGAAAGAGCAAGTGCCACTGTAACTGCTTCATCCTAGGGCTGGGACAACGCGTCGACGTAATCGATACGTCGACACAAATTTTGCGCGTCGTCAATGACGTCATATCAAAGATGGCGGCGTCCGAGGGAAACCCAGTCGCTACTAAAGCAACAAAAAAAAAAGTCGCTCTAAAAGTGTAGTCTAAGTCTAAGTCTAAGTCTAAGGCTGGGGATATTTATCACGGTGTCTATACGGTCAGCGCCACGGCCTAAATAATGATAATTATATTGTTTGCGGCGTACTGTAGAGCAGCTGAGGACACAAATGAACCCTCAAGCAGCCGAGATGCGGCACACACGGAGCTCATATGAATTGGCCATAAGTTTAAAGATGTCATGAACTTC
>JBBBVT010000023.1:16717905-16736574 GCA_037177035.1 Craterocephalus eyresii | reverse complement strand
GACAGGGCCATTGGGAAGGTTACGAAGGCCCAACCCCTTGTGGCTTCATTTCTAGGGGTAGTGATAATGAGTGAGGGGTAGTGACAGTGAGCTAGGGCTAGTGGTTGTGCGTAGGGGGAACATTGGGATTCGGCCTTACTCTGTTTTTCAACAGAGAGCAGAAGTGCCCTCTTTATCCTGCTTGCCAGTGTGTTTCTTCAGAGCACATAACCCTTCAGGCAGTCAAACATGCATGACGCATAGTTATCATAGGCGGTTATATTATCATTACAATGGTATCTTAGGTTTTGTCCTGCAGCTGTAGATAGAGTCAGCCTCCAAGCCTTGAAGAAACAGTCACACTCTGGTATTGCTCAACTTTTCAGTCTTGCTTTTGCCATATAGCGGGGGAGACCATCTGTTGTTCTCGCTAGGCGGCCTGTCTTTACGAAGGTGTGTGAGGCAAGGTTGACTGAGCCCCAAAAAGAGGAGCCAATGAAACTGCAGGGCATGATGGGACTTGCTCTTTTTTGATTGGAACATGGCTTCGGAGGGAGTGTGGATACCAATCACGGGCAGGGCGGGAGGTTACCGTAAGCCCCTGCCAAATGATCTAAAGAATGCTACAATAAATAGATACTTGGAAAAATGAGACAATACGCTCTAAACCCCACATCAGAGGAAGATTTCAAGATGCAGCCATTAGGATGAGAGGTCACATGCACCTTTTTCTCATGTGTGTAAGCTGGAAATCGGTTTGAGGAAGAAAGACCTTCATCACTGATGCAAATTTGAAGCAATTCAAACAGGAAAAAGACTAAACACAGTAGAATTTAATAAAACAGTCAGGATTCATTTTTATATTGCCTCAATTCAGCCACAAAATTTATGAATGTACAAGTTTACCAGACAATCCAACAAAGAATAGGACTTTTACAATAAAACATCATAATAAATATCACAGACATTCCTGTCTGATGTCAAAGTTATACAGAAACTCAATCTTTGCCAGCTCGACTGTGAGGCGCCTTTGTGTTTAGTTTATACTGGTTGTAAATATATAACATTTACGCTTGCTAAGAGACAAAGCAAAAATCCAGATTCTATCTGTAACTTTCAAACACAAGTGGAAAATGAACAAAACCGGACAGATAACCAGTGTTCATCTTTGAAGGAAGATTATCCTCCAAGAACGGATTGTAAGTAGGGAACACCTTACCTTAACATATCAGCAACATTAAAACAAAAAACTCTGCTGCTATTTGTTGATAGTTGGTAAATTATTTTGAAAAAACTTGATTTCTGGTCTGGGTAATCATAAAAACCTTTTCAAATAAAAGGTACAATACTAAAACATATTCAAACTCCAATTTTCCCCAATCAATGCTCAAAACATGCCTTGATCACATCAACGTCCCCAGTACTTCAAAGACAAGGCACTATGGAGATGAAAAAAGCAGAAAATTATACTTGTTCAAGCCTGGCTGATCATTCGTCTACAAGCCAAACTGTCTACAGATGAAGGATGTAGGCATCCTCTTGATCGCACAACATGCAATTCAGTAAAAGAGGTGGTAAAGAAGCTTGGGGTAACAGCAAAAGGGAAACTAAACTACTGCTCTTACTCCAACTGAAGTGCTGTGCCGTCCCACTTAACGAAGGCCGTTAAACCAAGACATACTGATCAATCAAAATAAATACATAGGAAGGAAAGGTCTGATTTTTTCTTCCAAGTCTGACAGGCAGCTTCAGGAATGTTTGTTGTTACTTCCAACAGGTTGCATGAATTGAAATGACTTTTTCACAGTCTGTGTGCCGAGGAAAGCCTATATTTTTCTGTAATTGTGACCTGGGCTAAAATCAAGAAACACTGAGTAATCGGTTTAGGAATCCTGGATATTCCAAAGGCTTCATATACTTTCCCTGCAGCTGAAGAATAACCACAATGTACTATTTGGTATTTGACGACCCAATCTCACAGGAATATTTCTGCTTTTAAAAATAGGAATCCACCCAACAAATTGTAAATTGTAGGATTTGGAATAGTTGTGAGACTTATCACAGATGGCCCACCCACTGCTCTCTCATGCACCAAGAAAATGGGGCTAGAGCTTCTTCTAAGCTGTGACTGGAGGGAAACAGTTACATGCCTCTCATGTAAAAAGGATCAACACAGATCAGGCAGGTGACAATCTGATCCACACAGCATGTAAATGAACAGGAGCCCTGTATGCAGTGTGAACAGATACACCAAGACTGCCTGCACCAATCTTGCAGAAACCATCTTCAGAAAACAAGAAAAACCGGAGTGAAACACCTTAATCTGCTAAATCTGTATGTATGTTTGTTCTTGGCTGCAAAGGGAACAGAAATTATCTGACATCAGGTGCCAAATGACACCTGCCTTTGTCAAAGCCAAGGCAAATCCATTGAACTGGAAAAAGAAGAAGCCACAGAGAGATTTGGGAACTCTAATATAAAATTGGAAGTTTAAAAGCTGCAAGAGGAACTGTTATAAATGATGCAACCTTTTAGAAACACAATCCAGCTTACCTCCTCGTCCTCCGTTCCTGGACGACCCCCGGCTCTGTGTGTCGTCCCAGCCATCCCAGTATCTCCCCACGCATCCTCCCATGGTCAGAGGGCTGCCGACTGTCTCCACAGGTCTCACTCGCTAAGCATGGGGGCCCATCCTGGACAAGGACGACGAACTAGGTCCGTTTAGGAAGAGGGGCAGCAGGTACAACGTTGCACGCCTGATTTGTCATCCGTAACCACAGTGAGGATATCCCGTGGGAATGTTTAATAGCGCCGAGCTGAATTGTACCTGGAAGATTGCGCCCGGATCAATGTTTTCTTCACTTATGAAAAAATAGTTTAACACGACCCCCCCACACACACACACAAGATTCAAAGCCCGTGGCCCGCACCAACCCTGCCAACTCGATAGTCAAGTTGTATTTTTTAATGATAAGATACGCCACAGCCAGCAAGTGTCTGTGATCTAACTTGCCATTTAAGTTGGGTTGGTAGTACACGCGTTTGTGCTGCAGTCCAAACAGCGCACACTTTTCAAGCTAACGAGCTAACCTGGCTAACACGCTAGCCACCACAATGTCAGTAAACAAAAACTTCCGCGCACTCGAGATAATTTCCCTGCATATTTAATCTCGTACAAACCAGGTAAGTGGTTATGGTTTCGCCCAGGCCTAAATGCAATGAGGTTCTTCAATACCTTAACACTGTCTCCATGTTATTTTCTTTGAAGAACCGAAACGGTACTTCCCCCGTACTGGTTAAAGGGTAACTAGAAGGGGTGAGCTAGCGCCACCAAACTTTTTCTTTGCGCATGCGCATAGACACTGAGGCAGGTGAGTTCTCATACGTCAACGGTCAGGAGCAAACGTAACCACGCTATGAAAAGAAAAGAAATTAAATTAAATGAAACCAAATTAAATTAAATCAAATCAAATGAAAAATACTTGATTAATCCGATAGGGAAATTCAATAAACATCACACATTTATTACAGCTGAAATGATCAATAATATAGAACATGCCTACATTTAAAAGGATCATAGTTTTTTTTAAATTGTAGTTTAAATTATATCTGACTGATTCAACAACAGTAAAAACCTTTTATTAGAGCCATTAGAGCATGTATAGTAAAGCAAAATTGAAAATTAGTGCAGAGGATTTATACTTCCAATTATATAATCATTTCATATGCATGAGTTTAACACGCACCATTATTCTTTATTTGTTACACAAAGACTTGTTATTCATGTTTGTCTTTTAGAATTCCAACAGTACCCGAAGGCAGCACCTCCTAAAATAAATAAATTAAAACATCTTGGAAAATCACATTTTCTCACATTTATTTCTGTAAAATACATATAAATCCGCTAATAAGTGTTTTCCTATTGTCTATTAATAATTATATCCACTACAACATAAACATAAAATATTCTACTTTTTTCTTTTCTCGCTCAACTTTTCACGCATGCGCAGTCACAGTGGCGTGTCTGTAGCACGATGGCTGCGGATAGTACCCTGCTGCTGTCTCTGGTGGAGGAATTTGTCTCCGGACTACAGGACAGCAAGGCAAAAGACGCAGCAAAAGGTAAACAAGTCTTCGCAATACCTTGTTCGACATTTCTGTAGAAGAGTGCACCTAAAAAAGAAGTCGCTGAGGCAAACGTTGATGATGCGCAACAAGACATGATGGTTAACTAGCTAACTTAGCGCCACAACATCCTGTGTGGTGTTACGACCTCAACCAACAATACACATACATTGTGGGGTCGCTCTGCTGATTCTGTCGCCATAACAGCATCCTATGAATATATACCTAGTTATATTTTGTAGTGTCATTCGACTGTCATTGAATACCCTTGTATGCTGCAGTTAAATCGCTTGCAGCCTGCTAGCTGCTGTGTTTGTGTGCGCGTGAGAGCATCCTGTCAATGAACCCTGTTACATTACCTTTGAACCTGTCGTCACAGCTAGTTTATCTGTAGTTAAGTACTGGTGATATGTTGTTTATCTGTTAATATGTTTGCAGTTTGCCTTCTTACCAGTTTCTTGTCGTAGTTCATTTGGTTTCTTTCTTTTTTTTATCTTTTGTGTAGGTGTCAAAGATGGACAGTTTACAATACTGCAGCTAGTGGAAGCCCTCGGGTAACCTGTTTTTCTTACAACTTCAACACAAAGCATGTAAAAGTGAAAATTGCAAAATGGTATTTTTATCTTTCTTTGATGCTTGGTCTTAATTCACAGAAGATATGATTGTTATTGAGGTGTGTAATGTGCATAATAGAATATTTACTGTGCTTTGGTGCTATTTTTTGTTATTGGATCTTTTTTAGGCTCTGATTTGCTCCTGCATGAGCTAACTTTCTCTCCTGTTGTAGACTCAGTCTGACCAGCTCTCAGCCTCAAACCCGAGCACGAGGAGTCCTGCTTCTCTCTGAAGTTTTACAGGAGATCTATGGAGAGCTCACAGAAAGAGAAGGTCCGTTTCTTCTTTTATAGTTTTGTTTCAGTGGTATAAACAATTCCCAAATGGTAGAAAATTTCATAAAGACAGTTAAATTATGGTCTTTTGTCTCATGTGGATATATGTAGCTTGTTGACATCATCACATCTCCCCTTTCTCACTTACCCCACAGTGGAAGTCCTCATTGCTTTCTATGAAAACCGCCTTAAGGACCATTATGTCATTACACCGCCTGTTTTACGGGGACTCCAAGCTCTGGTGAGTCTGTCTTGTAGAGTTTTTCAATCACATTTACACCTCAAACATCCAGCGTTTGCCAATCAGATTATAAGCATTGTATATGGATTTGTTCCCCTCCTCTCTTTTTCCTCCCCAAAGACAAAATCTAAGGCGCTGCCGCCTGGCTCAGCTGTGTCAATGTTGAGGTCCTTGTTTCAGGATGTCCATGTACAGGTGAGGATCGCATGCTCTTATAGAGCGGATGTTAAGCAGTCTATAAGTAAAACAGTAATTGAATAAGGAAGATGCCAAAACCCTTTTCTGTTTGTAAAAATTGAAACATGAAAGATTCACAGACTGAATCTTTAATGTTAGTCTTCACAAACCACTCCAGTGTTTGAGCACACTTACCATAAGAAGCTTTTGTTTGCACGCTGTTCTTTGAGACACTTTTCATTTTAATCATCCATACTTTTGAGGTAAAACTGACTCATCACAAATAGCTTATTGTATAATCTGTTTATATCCCCTCCCAGTCGCTGATGCTTGCAGAGAGAGCGTGCGTCTACAACATGCTCATCAACCTCATGGAAAGCAGAGAGGCTGGTAAGAGTTAATGAGCGGGTTTGGGTGTGATTCACAGGAACTTCATTGATGGCATGAGGCAGTTCTGCTAAAGGGAAGAAGAGGGTTTTATGTTAAAGGAGGAGACATTGGTGGTAAAAAACAGCAAGTGGTTGAGTAATCACTGTAGTCATGTGAACACAGCAAAAAAAAACATTTGTGATGTCGGACTAAATCTTTCAGCATATTTTATGTAGACAAGATAAAGCGGTTGGGAATATAGTAATATTTTCAGAGTAATGTGTTAAGTTGGGTGATTGTGGTCTGATCTGATATTTTGTTGTGCAGTAACGTGACATCGCTGACCAGCCTGCATCTCTCAGATCTGTTAAATCATAACAGAAAATTCCTGCTTTCCTTTTCCACAGAGCTGAAGGGTTTGGGGGCTGACTTTGTCTTCGGTTTTGTCCAATCGATGGATGGAGAGAGGGATCCTCGCAACCTCCTTTTAGCCTTCCAGATCGCCAAAGACATCATTCTCCATGGTTACGATCTAGGTGAGGAAATGTGTGTTGCCTCCTCTGTGTCTGTGTCCTTCTCTTAGCCTTTTGTGTTAACATTTTGCATCCTGATATTTTCCTGTCTGCTGTCTCAGGTAAATTCACAGAGGAGCTGTTTGAAGTCACATCGTGCTATTTCCCCATCGACTTCACCCCAGTAAGTCCCTGTTTACTCAGCTGGTTAGAACCAGTAGCTGAGGAAAGCTGGAGAGTGTAACAGAGGTGAATTGGCTCTGAGACCTCCTGTGATTTCCTGTGGCTTTGAACTGGTGATATTATTGCAGTAGATTTCCACAGTACGTCCATGAAACCCAGAAAGTCTTTTATTAATTGTGTGTGACAGAAATCTATCAGGAGACAAAAAGAGTTAAAAAAAAAAAAAGAACAAACAACAAAATAGAGATTATTGTTATGATCACAGATAAAGCCTTAATGAATGAATCTCAAGCATTTAATGTAGTTGATTGATAGCCTAGCATCACAGGTGCTTTCACATTGCTGCCGCATCATTTATAGCTCAGGAATATGATCTCATATGTTGTTCTCAGTGCACACACACAGTTATCAATCATTACATCATTACCTGTCTGAGTCGCTTTGTCACACACTGACCTGGTTATTATTGTCCTGATGTAAGAATGAGACATATGGACAACAATCGTGTGTGAATGAATGTCATATAAATAGAAAGTATTTTAGTTCATATCATTTATAAACAGAATGTGACCAGCAATGAAAAGATCCTCAACGCAATCGCCTAATGGTGGTTGATTTTCATACAGGATTAACATTTTTTGTTCCTCCTGCAGCTCCTGCTGCTGTTCCTGGATCGTTTGGTGAAAGATGTGCTGACGGCTTTAACTGATATGAAATGATACATTTAGCTTTCATAGACGCATTTTGTCCTCATCAGGACGCTTGTTGTTGGCATCAAGTGGTAGTTTGGCACAAATACAGAGATATGAGGGTGTAAGTTGGAGTAAAAGACAAGTGGTTTCCAGTTGGAGATCATACCGGTAATGGTAGATTACTTCTGTGGTTCCACATCATGAAGCCTGAATGAAAAGTTTTATATCTGTTTGTATGAGTAAACTGGTGGTCATTTAGAAAGTGCAGTGAGCTTCTGTGGTGGCCTTACTGGTTATTTCCCATCACATATATGATCATGTGTTTGGTTCTGTATTTTAATCTCTGTTTCGCCCTCATCCAGCCTCCCAACGACCCCCACGGCATCACCAAAGAACAGCTTGTTCAGATGCTGCGGGCCGTCCTCACCGGCACCCCAAAGTTTGCCGAGGTGGGATAATTCCATTTTACATCAACGTTACAGATTTTGAAGCTGTGTGGTAACTTACTGGATGTAACTCAAGCTTGTTTTTCAACCTTTAATGCACTCGCACAGTTTCTGTTACCTCTCATCATCGAGAAGCTGGACTCGGTGGTTCAGAGTGCAAAGCTGGACTCGCTGCAGACGCTGGTGAGAAAACCATTTAAAAAATCTAAACACACTCATGAAGAAGGCTGGCTGTGTGTTAGAAGAATGCAGCAGAACACAGTGATTAAACTCCAGTGTGTACAGTCAGAGGCTTCTTCAGCTTCTGTCCAACGGTGCAGCATATTTGACCATTTGATTTGTTTTATTCTGCAGTATAATTTTGACTTAAATCAAGTTTACATTTTTATTTATGTCAGCTCAGAAACATAAACATTCCTCAGCTTGTTATATTTTGTGTATTTTAGGCTGATTGTGTCTCACAATATGAACATAAAGATTTGGCTGAATTCCTTGAAGGACTGTGGGCATCGGTGCGCAGAGAGGTGGGTTTGAAATGCAACCAGAAATAAATTGAATGGTACTTGTGTGCAAATGTTTCTACTATCCATGTTAAAAATGAAAAGAGAGGCTCGTCATATTTTAGACTTTCACGGCGCTTCAGTTTGGATTTTTTTTCGTTTGTTAACAAGTTGAACAGATGAATTCATCATGTGAAACTTCCCCTCCAGAGAGAGCAAGCAGCCTGTCTAACCACCCGACTGTGAAGCTGAACGTCGCTGTTTTTGCTTCACTGCAGGTGTTTCAAACATCCAGCGAGAAGATCGAGTCTGCAGCCCTCGCCGCTCTAACCGCACTCACTTCCTGTCTGTCTCGCTCAGTCCTCAGCTCTGACTCTGACGACTCCCTCGGCACCTTCCTGCAGCTCGTTCTCAGAGGTCGGCTGCAGCTCTGTGGCACATTCATGCGATGAATGATTTTTATCAGTTTGTTGTTTTTATCTCTTATTTAATAAAAAACGTGACACCGTTCCAGACTGCAAGCATCACCTGTGTGAGCCCGACTTGAAGCTCGTATGGCCCAGCGCCAAGCTGCTGCAGGCCTCCTGCAGCGCCTCCAACAGGGCCAGCCACATCATAACGACTGCCGTCATGCCTTCTCTTGTCGAGCAGTACAACAGCAGAACTCAGGTGGGACCCACAGAGCTTTAACCATCCCAACACGAGCAGCTTTCACTGGGAAGGTTGAGATTTACTCAGCTTGTTTTATCATTTAGTCCTGAAACTAAGGTCAAGGTGGTTTTTTTCATGGCGACACGGCAGTAATTTTTTCCTTCCTATGGACAGTGTTCCCACAGACGGACGCTGCTGGAGGTGGTGCAGCGCTTCATTCAGTCAGTAAAAAGCTGCAGCTCTTCAGATAACGGTGAGTGACGGCTGCTTCAATGTCCTGCTCGACGTCTGACTGCATCTTCTTGTTCTTCTGCTTCTTTTCTGTAACTTTTTGTTAAGTTTGTTTCATATGCCAGTTACAAAACAGTCATCATGATTTAAAGTCCGGTACTTTACAGTGATAAAGTGGAAGAGAAATAGGTGCAATACACTGTCCCCACTGAATAATCCCCACATTCTTTCTTTCTCCCTGTGAAGTTGCCATGGAAATGTTAATGTCTCCATGTTGTAAATTAGGTTTAAAATGTTTATTAAAAGCTTAGGGGGAGGAGTAATTGTCTCTTTTGCTTGTAGCAGAGGCCTTTAGGGTGTTTTCCAAATGATCTAAAGTGTGTCTAGTGTTTCTGAAATGAGCTGTTTGGACCACCCCACATGTCCCCCAGCAAGACAATGTTGAACCACTTCATCTTGATTTCTGATTTGGAATAATCCAATCAAATAATTGCTACAGTGGAGAATTTTGTAGTCTATTTTATATTTTCTAAATGTGTAGCCATATTTCCTCTGTACTGACTGTACTGGTTTCCCTGGACTGTAGAGTATGATAATGATGAATTTAGGTCTTTAAGTGTCAGAAGCATCTATGAATATGTGGGTAAATATCTCTGGGGTTTCAACTTGTTCAGGAGTCTTTGTTTCTTTGATTGAGAAGCTACAGATCTGGAAATGGCAGTAAAGAAAATATATATATTTTTTTGTTTTTTTAATTTATTCCTCATTCATTTCTTATCTTATCTCCAGCGTTTTGTGTGTCATGTTTTTGACGAGCTAAGACCTGCCGCAGCACAGAAAGATTCACTTGTTTGTTGTGTTTCATCCTTTCACTTTAGATGAAAGCGTGTTCTCAGCGTACAGAGCGTCTCTATGCAGCATGGTTTTCTCTGCGCTCTCTGAGACCAACTCCAGTCTGCAGATCACCGCCACCTCCGTGCTGTCCTCCCTGGCACAGCAAACAGGTGAAGGAAACATTTACAGCCCGTTTTGTCTGAAGTCTTAAAAGTGTCCTGAAAGCCCTCTCGCTGTCGTCCAGGTCTGCTGCTGGACTCGGATATCCAGCTGGCTGTGGATCACCTGACCAGGCTGCTGCTGACTGAGGAGGATGAGAGAGTCAGGTCAGCTGATAGCAGCCAGACTTTTATCTCTTTATCTTTTATTTCCTGTAGAATTAAACTTAATTGTCCTTTTTCCTGCCTGCAGCCTTGCTGTGGTGGAGTGTGCGGGAGTTTTAGCCGAGCTGCACCCGGCAGCGTTCATCACTCAGCTGATCCCAAGATTAAAGCAGGAGATGTTTTCTGGTGAGCAAACGCTGCTCCTCTAATACGTTATGTACTGGTGAATTTCAGGCATTTAGTTTATCTTTCATTCTCTGTTTTCAGACCAAAGCGAAGCTTCTGAGCAGCCTTCCCATCATGCAGTGCGCCAGCGCTGTTTGTCCGCTCTGGCTGCAGTGTCCATCCAGCCCAGTGTCGTCCAGGAAAGCACACCGGTCCTCCTGGAGGTGCTCAGGTCTGCACACACAGGTAATCTTTATAAAGTTCTTTTTCAAAACCACTATACAAATCAGATTTTTTATTATTATTATTATTATTATTATTATCTGTCAGGAGTATCATTAAAGCAAAGTTAGCAGCACAGTGATGTCTTCTAGTGATACAAATCCTTTATATCAGGCAGCATCAGTTTTTCTGTGGATGAGGTGGTGCTGGCGTGCCGCAGCCTTCAGAGAATAGCAGAGCAGGTTCAGGACAACAAGGAGACGGGACGATGTTTCCATGACGACATCATCCCGCGGCTGCTGTCGCTGGCGCTGCAGGCAGCACTGCAGGGTGAGCGCTACAGATGCTTTTCCCTCTGACCTCACCTTTCACTTCCTTTTTCATCCACAGCTGCAACGCCTATCATAATAACATGAAGGCTGATATTTATGTTGCATCTCGTTTATTTTAAACCTTTTTGTAACATTTCCCGTCTGTTTTGCAGGTGACAGGTCACCTGATCATCGCAGTCCTCTGGTGGAGGAGGTGGTCCTGTCGGGGATGGTTCCTGTCATCAGTACTTCCTGCTCCAGGCTGCAGCCCTCGTCAGTACAAGCCATCTCTCATCTCTTGCTTTGCATTTTATTTTCTGTCTGTAAGCACTGATCGTCACATTAATCCTCCTCCACTGTGAAGCTAAACTCATCCGGATAGTTTCCCAAAGACCACCTCTGAGTCTGCAGCTGCGCCTTTAACCTCACATTTTTCTTAACTTTCTTCTAATATTTCTCTCTTGTGCTTTTGACTGTTTGGTTACATTTCCGCTCTTTTCTCATCACACTTTCTGAAACGTTGGTACAGTGTACGTGGTGTGGTTTGTGGTTTCATGATGTGAAAGTGTGGTTTTCTCTCATTTCATGTCCTCAGGTTGGCAGGCCAGACGGCATCGAGGACTGTCTCTCTCTTCCTGGATGGTGACGTCTCCTTTTTGCCCAACAACTCCTTCCCTGCACACATCCAGCTACTCAAGGTGTGTTTATTTATATAATATGTGTTTATTTTCTAATAATATTCTATTATAAGGTTATGTTTTCATACTTTACTGTCTCTGTTGTTGCAAAAACCTCCTTTTTAGTTGCATAAAATAGCAACTTTAACATTTGATACCTCTACACATGAAAGAAAAAATTAAAAGGAAAAGGAAACAATGACATTTGAATAAGAATTTTTTAATTTTTACACTTCTAACCTTTAAAATAGGCACCATCGCTTGAATTGTCAACAGATTTTCAGTTACATGTGTGTAACTCTGCAGGGTAAACTGTGATTAATCCTGTAGGTGATCTATGGAGATGTTCCCGGCATTTATAACCTGTCCGAGAAGTTTACAATCAGCTACAAAATGTTGTTTTTATTCAGAGACATTATGTTGGGGCAATATATCGAAAATGTACAGATACAAAGATTTACAACAATAACCGATATCATTTTTGCCCTTATCGATAAATTTGATGTTTTAAGAAAAATGAAAATACAATGGGGCTGCCCAGTCAATGCTTATTGGTCCCAGAAATAATTAATTCATATGAAATTAATATTTTACAAAGACTCTGACTTCCAGCATGCACAGAACAGAGAGAGGCACGGTGGACCCGTACATCAGTCTGACATTATATTGTGGCAAATAGAAATTGTGAACCATAGTTATGTTATTATCCATTTATCTTTATGAACTGCTCAATATATCCTGATTCTGAATTGAGGCCTAATCGCCCAGCCCTAGTGATCCATGATTACGCCATTATTTATCACAATTTTGTTTATGTTTATGAAATACCTCTTATTTCACCTGGAAATGATTATGAAACAGTGTTCGGCCAATTAGATAGCTTAAATAAATGTAAATGAGGAAATAGTATAAATATGGAAATAGTTTGTATTGTGAGCTTATTGCTGTGCCGATATTTTTTTTTCTTGAAAGACGAAACTTCAGAGAATGATGGTCAATGCTGATGTGTGTTAGTCCTACAAAGTACTGTTTGCACTGTTAGTCTTTATGTTGCTAAATCCATAATCTGACAACTGAGGCTGTCCTATGAAAGATGTCTGAATACATTGGTTCGAACAGTCTTTTCCGATACTTTTTCCAATATTTTCCAGAAGCAGCAGGAAGATTCATGGAGCCAGTCCCAGCTGGTTTGTCTGCTCATGGGCTGTGTGTGTTCATTACCGCGCTCAGTGAGTCTCCGCTCCAACACCTCACCTCCTGAAAGTCCTGCAGAAGTCATTCTTTAGCATTTCTTACGCTGTATTCTGACATTGTTTCCTGTCATCTAGGTGGAGGTCCCCCACATAGACCAGCTGTTGTCCCAGCTGGAGGAAATGAGCTGCACCTGCTGCCACCTGCTGTCCTACACGTCTGCTGCAAAGTGCTTCGCTGGCCTGGTCAACAAGAGGCCTCAGGGTGAGTTTGTGTTTAAACTTTGGTCAGAAGTCACAGAAGCTGCGTTTCATTATCCCTGGAATTAGCAAAACCTAAATATCGCAATAAAAATCTACTAATGGAAACGCAACATTTCAAAAAAACTCTCAAATATCGCTAAAAGTTTTTCCACAAGAGATGGGCGATACTATTAATACCATTAATTTATGGGGCTTTTTCTTCAATATCGATATCAATACTTTTTGTCCTTTTAAAGAAAATAAGACAATAAAAAAACAAGAGCAATATGAATAAGTCATATCATTAGTACTTGAAAGAAATGCTCTTAAAATGATCGATAATAAAACAAATCAAACGGAAAACACTTATAAATAACCAAACATGTGGGCTACAAATTAAAATAAAATTAATTACAATTTTTTAACCACAAACTCAACGCTGAATCATGCGACATGGAGAATCCAGAAATAATACTGGTTTTCACACCTAGATTAATTTGTAAATAAAAAATAGTGATATTCACAGTGAATCAAAATTATGAAATAACTAGCTAGCTAGAAAAAAATTGCTGTTTGGGAAAAAAAGGCTTCAGTGCAAATTAGCTAAACAGAAGCTAATTCTGCTATTGGTTGGTTGTGATTGCCATTCTTTGTTTTTTTTGTTTTGTTTTTTTAACAACCAAAGTGCTCTGCAAGAAAAGTATCAATGCCATCTGGCTGGAGTCGATCGATATCAATACTGATCATGGAATCGATATGATTTATAAGTAAAGGGTCACATGACCAGATTGGGAATCTTTTTACAAATAATTAAACAGAAAACTATGAACACCGCTGTCCTTGATAACAAACAACAGCGAAAAGTGGAAATAGAAAACATTAAGTATCTCCATCGTCCTTAAAATGAAGTTTTGTGGGACGGGATTTGACTAAACACCATTCATTTGAACACCGGTATATCTCAATTGTACTTCGTCAGATTTTAAAAATATCACTTTTATTTTTTGAAAAAGCTTTCATGAAACGCAGCTGCTTCCAGAGCGGTCGAGTTAACGCTGTCATGTTGTTTCTTCTTCAGGTGATTCTCTGGACGGTTTGATTGAAAGGACAATGAAAAGAGTGTGCAGCGAGCTGGACTGTGCTTCCTCTCCAGTGCGAACTCAGGCCTTCACACTTCTGGTCTGGGTAAGACAATCTCTCTTTCTGTGTTTCCTCGGCTGCACAAATTCTCAGATAAATAGTTTAAAGTCTGTAAATAATATAACTTCGAGCGTGTCTCCAGGTTGCCAAGGCGCTGCTGCTGCGTTACCACCCTCTGTTCACAGGCCTGACTGACAAGGTAGAAACACCCAGCACATCTTTCTCCTCTGGGAAAGTGGCTCTTTTATAATTTTGTCCTACTCGGTGCACCGTACAGATCTTCTCCCTGCTGGATGACGCTGATCTGGGTCCAGCGGCTGCAGACAGCTTCTCGCTGCTGATGAGCGACTCCGCTGACGTGCTGAACCGCGGCTGCCACGCTGATGTCCGCATCATGTACCGGCAGCGTTTCTTCAGCGAGAACTCGGCCAAGCTGGTCCAAGGCTTCAACGCTGCGCCACAAGGTAGGAGGGCACAACGCCGCAGATGTTTCTAACATGTTTCTCATCAGGCCGCATTAATAATGAAATGACATATTACTCTGTGATTGTTTACTTGATGCAAAAAATAAATGCAGGAACGATGAAAAGCTCAACATTTAAATAAAAATAAAACAGAAAACATGGACAGTTTTTTTTTCTTTAGTAAATAATGAGTCAGAAAAAAATGAAAGTGTGAATCGAGCTGTTGGAGTCAGTGAGGCTGATGCTGGAGGCTTCCCATCGCTGTGCTGGGGAGGGGGGGTCATGCTCTACGTGGACTGCAGCATCTCCAACAGCACAGACTCTACACGTCCCAGGCGGCATGATGGATGTTAAAGTTCCTGACAGTACAATTAGAAAAGACTGAATACGGATGGTTTGTTTGAAAATGTTTTAAAAGAAAATCTCTGCAGAAACTCAGCAGCACAGAGCAGAAATCTGACAAAGCGTACCACTACAAACCTCTTTTACCTACCATCACGCTCCGGGCTGGACGGCTGATGATTTGGGCTTAAAGTGGGTCAGCATAAAGGCAAATGATAAATCCGGTTCACAGCCGAGTGTGACGACATCAGGGATGAGATCTTCCCCAAGTGAAGGAGTTTGAGTATCTGAAGGTTATTTTGATGAGTGAGGGAAGAACGGAGCCAGAGGTCGACCGGCGAATCGGTGCTTCATCCACAGTGATGTGGACTCTGCATCGGTCAGTCGCTCAGAAAAGTGAATTTACCGTCACAGTTGCACTTTGTGGGCCGTGACCGAAGGATTGTGGAGACATGCAGTTTACTCCACGGCGTTGCTGGACTCTCCTGTAGAGATCATGTGAGAAGCTCAGTCATCCAGGAGTTCTCAGATACAGCTACTGCTCCTCCACATCGAGAGGAACCAGACGACATGGCGGGGTGTTCCCGGCACATCCCTGACAGGGGAACCCGGACATGCTGGAGGAAAATTTGCCTCTGGACTGGCTTGGGATCCCTCTGGATGAGCTGGAAGAAGTGTGCGGATGAGGGAAGTCAGGGCTTCTCTGACCTGACCATGGATCAGCAGTTGGAAAAGGATGGATAATATTTTACTGTACCATTACCACTTTTATTATTAGACTTTAACAGCTGATGAGGACCAGATGTTTTTCCTTTCTGTCCTCATAATCAGACCTGACCATTAGAGTACTTTTTTTTCCCCACATGACTCTGATGTCTTCGATTGACTTTGTGAATTCTTTGTTCTCTAGAGAAGAAGCCCAACTACCTGAAAGCTCTGTCTAACATCGTCAATAAGCTGCCAAAGCAGGTTCAGCTCACAGAACTACCCGCGGTAAGTTGCATGGGACGGCTTTCATGCCTTCAGTGGTGACTGTGCGGCTCCATGTAGTGGCTGGAAGACTTTTCTTGTCCTCTGTCCAGTTACTGTCTCTGCTGTTGGAGGCTCTGACGTGTCCCGATCAGGGCGTCCAGCTGTCCACTCTGTCCTGTCTGGAGCCCGTCCTCATCAACCCGCCACAGGTCCTCATTCAGCAGCTGGAGGCGTTGGTTAACAGGCTGCTGGCCCTCATCTGCAGTCCAGTCATGGTCAGTGAGTCCGTCTAACAACCCCATACACAGCAAAACTGCCCACTGCTGTTTGATGCTGGTACAAAGCACCCTCGGTGTCGGGTTAAGCATGAAGGAGACTCAGTAATTCTTCTTGTTTCTTTCCTAGAACGTACGGATCGCCTCGATACGATGCGTTCATGCCCTCTCCCACTTCCCTGCACACGAGGTACGACTGTTTTTATCTGCTTCTGAAGCTGCAGAGTTTGTTTTTCTTTGATTGCTGACTTCCTTCTGGTTGTGGAAAACTTTGGGTCTCATTCACCAATACCTTAAGAATTCTACAAAAATCTAATTTATGCTTCTGTTTTTAGACTGTATTATTGTTTGTATCTTTGCCGAAGTTGCTTAATGGACAGAATGTCCTTAATTTATAGGCAAATGCCCAAAATGCCCTTAAAAGGTCACAGACACAGACAAAAGGTGTGCCGTCTCTTGCACCCAGCCTGGTGAGCATAATGAGGGCATTAGTTGTTTGTAGCTGGTTGTTTGTGGAAACTTTGTTGGCACTCAGTACTCAGTAGTTGGGACAGCTGAGATATTCCCACCCTGTCTTCCCTGCGATACTCCGGTTTTTGCTGACATGATCCAGAAGGCCGAAGCTGGAACCTGCTCATGTGTCGGGCAGGGTGGGACTGTTGTGTTTGGCTCCGGATGAGAAATGCAGATGTCGATGACAGCAGTCCTTGGTCACCTTAAAAACATCCAAACAGATACTCATCGCACTCTGCAAGTTTTCCTGGTCATGGAAGATTTGTTCCCTCTGTAGGGCGTGATTTGTAGTATTTATCTGTATATATGATCATTGTGAGCCTGACTGGGGCGATGAAAGGCTGTGTGGTGTATGAAAAGGTGAAACCACAAACTGATGACAGTTTCCAGTTAACTTCACTTAAATCTAAATGTTAGTGTTTTTCATTCTTAAAGTCATGGAAAAAATATGAATGTAATTTAATTATTGCTTTTGAATGACCTGCACCACAAAAGATGCACAAATACTGTTGTCACTTTAATGAATGTAAGAGTAACAAATCTTTCGTGGAAACTTTGGTGAATGAGGCCGTGCGGGATTATATCTGTAACAGATTGAACAATAACTCTTCAAACTCATAAATCGGACACATCTGGATCGTGGTGTCGGGTTTTTAGACCAGGCCCATTGAAATAAGCAATAAGTCGATTAATTGCAAGATAAGAAAAATTAGCGCAATAATTTTTATTTGTTCTCGTTCTCTGTCTGAACCCTCTCCTTTCTCTCTTGACAGCTGCATGGTCTCATTTGATACCACAGAGTGTAGCTGGGTATGTTTTAGTTGCTACCTTTTTGGTTAAAAAGGTCCTAACTAGCAGTTTCCTTGACTAATTTTTTCCTCATATTTAGTGTTTTTTTGTTGTTTGGTTTTCATTAATCATTAATGAGACTGAGAGTAGCTTGTTTTTTTATTTATTTTTTTCAAATTTCTTTCAGTTCCAGTGAAAATGTTGTTTACAAATGGAAGTTTATTGATTTTTGAAAGGGTGTACCTGCATTATTAATATGGCATTTTCATTATTTTAGTTGAAATTCGTCTCAAAATGACAACAGTGCTTAGTGCGATAGTATTGTCTATCGCAATAACGTCTGCGACGATTAATCGTACGGTAAAATCTGTCACCATGACAGGCCTATTTTAGACTGAACCTGTCACTGATCTGTCTCATTCAGCGGTTGTCTCTGTGTGCTTCAGGTTTTGCCGTTTCGAGCGCGGGTGCTGCGAGCCTTGGCCCAGCCTCTGGATGACAAGAAGAGGCTGGTGAGGAGAGCAGCGGTTCAGGCCAGAGGAGAGTGGTGAGGATCAGCTCCATGTTGTTCATCGTCAGCTGTGAACTGAAGGAAAAGCTGAAGCTGCTACAGATTCAGTGTCATGTCTTTTTCTTGATGCTGCAGGTTCCTCTTAGGAAGTCCTGGAGGCAGGTGATCTTACACCTCAGATGCACCCAGATTCAGAGGAAACTCCTGGACCAAGTATTAAAGCTGTGCAGCCCACTCTCCAACCACCATCATTCTAATCTTCCTCATCTTCTTCCTCGTTATGCAGAAACATTTTTGTCTCAACTGATTGTATCTTCATAAACACCAAAAGATGGTTTAAGGCCTGGATCTGAGCACGTTGTCATCCAGGTTGGATCAATAAGATGTTTTACTTAGTCTAAAATCTCCTTTCAGACGCTATCGCTTCATCTGATTATTTATCAGCTAGTGGCTTTTAAAATGGCTCATTGATCAGCTTCCTGATGATAAACAACATAACAGTTGTTACATGAATACTTTTTTCTGTGCTTCAGGTGAAAAACGGAAACTATAAGATGACATTATTTAAGATATTTATCAGCCGATTTCTTTCATTTTCCTTAAAAGAAAAACATGGTTTACCAGTTACGGTAAAACATGGAAGCATCCACTTTGACTATGAGCTCCAGTGTGGAGAAAAAGGGCAACACAACCAGCAAGATC